>CAUYRH010042634.1:0-20579 GCA_963574655.1 Perodicticus potto | reverse complement strand
TGATTTATTCATACTACTCACTCACTGCCCTCCAGCATTGATCTCAAGGCTGTTTTTTAGCTCCGTAATGAAAACTCTAGAGCTTAAAATCCTGATCAAACATCATCACTACACCAAATCAGAAATATGGCCCATGAGGTTTAAGGCAGGAGAAAAAAAAATTTTTTTGTTTGCATCATAAAATCTTTCTCAGAGCCAATACTAAGAAAACTCGGTGAGACAGGAGCTTTGCCACCATTGTCCCCTCATCATCATAGACTGGATTTATCCCTCTGAACCATAAGACTTTAAGTATGAAATTTTTAAAAAATCGCCTTTGATCTAATGAGTAAGATAGGCTATTTAACCTAAATGTGACTTTGGGAAATGTACTTATGATGAAAAGTTTTTTGTTGTTTTTTTTTAATCCTGTATAAAATAAAGTTAATTTAATATCAGAAATAGTCTTGGCACAACAGAAGGGAAAATTCATTAGAATGTTCTGCTATACATTATTAGGTTTTTAGAAAAAGTTAACTCTGTATTGGCTAAACATAATAGGATTTGAGGCCTGATTATGATATTTTCATAAATAAAATTATTTTACAAACTTCCAAGGAAACCACTAAGGTATTTCTGGCTAAAGCTTTCCTGGAGGATAGCATATGAACAAAATTAAGCATCTTCTCAAGCTTCTGATTATATGATGGAGTTGGCGGGGGAAGGGAAATGCCATACTTTGCTTTTGAAAGGCAGCATACAACATTGTTTTCTGTTTTCCTTGATTTAAACACAAATTTCCATCACATATTTTTAAGTGGTAAGGGTTGTGAATAAAGGAGTCCTCTGATTAATATGAATTTACACATGTGTATTTATAATATACACATTTTTATGTGAACATTCAAAGTATCAAGCATGAAAACAAGCAAGATTCTATAGGCTGAAAAGAAATTATTGATGTATATTGTGAATATTGAAATATTCACAAAACTGAAAGGATGCCTTCTAGCAATGAAATGTAGTCTCTGGTTTTAATTACTTCCTAAGGTGTCACAATATTTTCATGGAGGGTTGTAAACACAATTTACTAATCTCGAACTCTATTTCACTGGTTTAGTTTGGAACACATTACCTAGTCCAGGTACCAGCCAAGGTTAAACCAGAGAAGCAGAATCAATAGACCTATAAATCAATAGTATTTATTGCAAGAGCCTGGCTGACACCATTTTAAGGACTGGAAGTTTGTAAGATGGAGATGAGGAAAGGCTGACTGGTGCTCCCACGCTCAGGTGAAACTGCTGCCCACAGAACGTCTTCTTTAGCAAAGACTCAGCTTTGCTTTTAATCTCTTGCTACTGATTGAATCAAGCTCACCTGAATGATCTAAAATGATCTCCATTTTTAGACAATCTTCTGGAGAGGGAGCCTCACGTATTTCCAGCAAAGCTCATGGTTCCACCCCCATCCATCTGGTTCTTGCTGTAGCATCTTTTCCTCCTTCCCCAAATTCTCATCCCTGGACCAACAGCTAGTCCTGTATGATCCCCCAGGGTCAACACTGCAGAAGGGGATGGGGAAAGTTTGTAGATCTGGTTGCAAGACTCAAGGAATGTTAGAGTTGTTTCTATCCCACCACTTGCTCTCCCCCATGGCCCCTGCCTTTTCTACTAGTCTCTGCCTGCTCAGTCTCTCTGTACTGTATTTGTTAAGATCTATGTTTCGGAACTCCCTGCCTTTCTCTGTGGCTTTCCGTTCCTACATTATCTAACTTCAGATTTTCCTTTAAAGCTTAATGCTTAGTGCTACTTCCTCTGAGGAGGCCTCTTGCCTTCTGAGGCTGTGTTAGAAGCTCTTAATCTTGTACTTATAATGGTTAATATTTCCCTCTACCAATGGGCTTATATTCTTTCGCCAACATCTGTTTTTACATTTATCTTTACTCACCATTTTCTACTCTGTGTATTTTAGGCCTTTTCATCTTTTTTTTTTCCTTTTTATATTTTAGGTGGAGAATAAGGATGCTGCTGAACATCCTATGCTGTGCAGGACAGCCCCCCCCCACAACAAAGAGTTATCTGGAAAGATGTGTGCTCTTTCCCCTGCTGATAAAATCTAGTGTCTCTGGTCCTTTATGTCAGTGAAGGCTTACAAATGCTTGCCACTCTCTTGGGATATCACAGAAGGCAGGAGCTCTGGAGACCACTAGTCCAACCCCGTCACTGACAGATAATGGGAACTCCTGAGGCTCAGAGATTGAAGTGGCTTTTCTGAAGTCACACAAATTAACAGACTGGAACTGGGTTCTGGATCTCTGCTATAGACTGTGTTCCCACGAAATTTATATGTTGAAACCTAATCTCCAAGTGAGATGGTATTGGGAGGTGGGGACTTTGGGAGGTGATTAAGTCATGAGCTTCTCATAAGTTGGGTTAGTGCCCCTATAATGGAAGGAGGAAGAGGAGGAGTGGAGGAAGCTCTTCCTACTCTGTGATGACACAGCAGAAAGGCATCATGAGACAGCAAGCCCTCACTATGCACTGAATCTGTTGGCATCTTGGTCTTGGATTTCCCAGCCTCCTGACATGTGAGAAATACATTTCTGTTGTTATTGAGTCACCAAGCGTATAGCAGCCAGGAAGGTCTAAGGCAGACCCTCCACTGCACCACACTCTCCACGCTGTGTCTCTCTGCTACACCATGTCCTTCTAAAGAAGCCCTATTTTCAGCCATAGAAATTGTTAGTGCTTCAAGTTCAACGTGTCCACTGAAAAATAAAATGAAATAATCTTTATTACTTCAAATTAACTGATTATGGATTTTAATTGCATAGACAGAATATCTTCATGCCAACAACACAATTAGTGTTTCATTAAATACCTGCAAATTACAGCCTCACCACACACTAACATTGAAAATATCACCACAGTAACCTATATATGTTGTGAATTTAAGTATTAGTTGATTTCTCCAAATCCCAAAGAGCACTGAAGACTACTCAGTTGAGGGTCAGGTGCTACTCTCTTGAAGAAACAATCAAATTAAGTTAGAAAATGTTCGAATTTTTCTTACTATAAATTTTTGTTTTAATTTTTAAAAATACGTATAACTGAAAAGAAATAGTTCTGCCTAAGGTTTTTTCTTGTATCCTATAACTTGCTAAGGTCACTTACTAGTTCTAGAAGTCTTTTTGTTTGTGAACTTCTTCAGCTGTTTTACATAGATAATCATCATCTGCAATTGAACAATTCAATTCTTTCTTACTAGTGAACTGGGTTTATTTACCTTTGCTTGCCCTTCTTAAAATGTATAGATCTATCCACTATTTTTCTGTATAGAAATGGTTAGAATAATATATGAGGTGGGATAATTAAGTGCTTGAACTCATACTAGAAAAAGTGCTACATAACCTCATTGCTAAATATCATTATAGTCGCCTGTGAGGCACTCCTCTTGGAACGCTCTGCACCAATGCTTGTGCCTATTACACCCTTCAGAGAAATTTTGGAGCTTTTTATCTGGAACGCCCATCAGAGCTGTCATACAAGGTCTGAAGGTTAAGTCCACGAACTCATCCTAGAAAAAGTGCTACTTACCATATTACTGAGTATCACTGCAGTCACCTTCGAAGAACTCCCCTTGGCCGTCTGGTGACCACAGTGATTGATATTCAGCAGTGAAGTACAGAGCACTTTTTCTAGGATGAGTTCACAAACTTAATTGTCCAAACTGGTATGTCCTTGCCTTATTCCTGATCTTATGGCAAAAGCATTTGATCTGCCACCATTCGGCCTGACACTACTTTTGTGCATTTTTGCATAGATTATTGTTATCAGTTAAAAGATGTTTATTGCTATCCTTAGTTGCTTGAGAGTTTTGACCCTGAGTGGAGGTTGAATTCATCAAAAATTTTTGCATCAATTGATATCATTTGTTTTTTATTATTTGATTTTTAATCAATGTTCAAATATTAAATCAACCCTGCATTCCCAGAATAACCCCCTTGATTGTGTTTTAGTATTCATTCTATCTAAAATGCTCTGTGAGACTTGGAGTATCCCTGCTCCACGCACTCTGGTTAGAAAGAAAGCATTTTATTTTCCCCACTCTGTTGCACACTTGCAATGACCGTGATTACCTTTGAGATCATGTGATTAGAGGATGGAGAGAGGGGAAAAAAGTACCAAAGGTGTGCACAGAAGGATGTTTCTGTCCACATTCTTGGTACCAAAGTTCCTCTAAACAGAAATGGGGTTCACCACCCTTAGAGTTTAGGTTCCAGTCCAACTGTTGATGCTATTGCTGCCTCCATTGCTATGTTAATACCTGCATTTGGGACAGAACAGAATGAATAAAACAAAACACAAGGTATTTCTTCATCTCTCTAACCTATCAGGAATTTTTTCCCCCACTTCTCAAATGAGAAGCAGAGGCTTTTCTGCAGTGATTTTCCAGTCTCAGCCTTCTTTTGAAATCAGCCTGGGAACTTACAGAAGAAAAACAAAGTTTGTCAGTACATTAAATTTTGGTTTCCTTTTCCCACCCTCACTTATTTTCCAGAATCCTCAGAGATCATCTCCATTCATTCTACCCAGAGATTTTAGGTGCATTCAGTGGGAATATGCTATTCCATCTCACCCAACACCAGAACTGAAACAACCTTTATAATTAAACATAGTAAATTAAATACTCTTCATGCCTTGAATGTATGTACCATCAATATTTTACCTTAAAATTCTTTTGATCTTCCATAGCTAAGATAGAAATTCCTTTGTGTAGTTGAACTATATATGTTTTTTAATTTGTAAATTTCAGTCTTTAGAAATTACAGTGGAAAAATGCAAGTCATTGATTTTTAAGTTAAAAAATCAGAGCCATCTATTAGAGTGCATATATAACAAAAAGCTGACTACGTTATAGTTTAGGCATTTGAAAATAACAGCATCATATGAACTATCATACAAATAAGGGGCTTGTTATTGAGAACAACTTTTTGCATCTGTCATGAAATGCATGATGTGTCCTCATATTACTATCATCCATATTTGCTTAATAAAACTTTTTCTTAGCAGGGTTGGATGGTTTACACTGTCATCATTTAAGTGCTTTATGAGGGGAAGTGGGAGAATGTGAGAGAAAAAACGCAATATGTTTGTTGTGTGAGCAAACACACAGACTTGAGTTTTCCACTTGAAGGGAGTTAGTTCTCATCTGGCACCTGTTAGCCAGTATGTGTTAGATGTGTGTTTTGACTATTACCTCTGTTGCTGAACTCTGAGTAAAGAAAAAAGAAAAGTTAGTTAGGTATAAATTTGAGGATTTCTGGGTTCATGGAAACTAAACACCGCCAGAAGAGTTCTTTTTCATGCCTTTGCCTAAGTTGTCCAGGATCTATACAAAATGCCTATGGTCAGGATTTCATGGAGTTCGGTCATCACAAAAAGCCCCTGGAATAGGAAAGCCAGAGCACCTGGATCCTAGACCTCGTTTTCCCTAAAGCAACATCTTACCTTTATATCCTGGATCGGATTTTTAGCACTGGAACCCCCGTTGTCTCATTCGATCTGCTCAACCTTGCTATTTTATTTTCCAAGTTTTAGGAATAAAAACTAGATAAATAGTTAAAAATCTTCTGCTCTGTTAATATAAGATGCTTTTCACTTGAATTCCACTGGGCTGCTATGTTACCAGGAGACCAAATGCTTACACAATTTTTTCCAAGGTCTTTTCAAATATGATAAGGGCATGTTTACACATTTTAGACACCTATCAACCATAATTTGTTACCTTATATGTGACTTTTTAGAGAAATAAATTTTTTGTATAGTCCCTCAATCTGTAAACATCTCACATTGTATAACTGAAATATAGCTCCTTTCTTCTGATTATGCTCTACTATGTAAATAGTGGCTGTGGATATAGAAGCATGTATCTTAGTCTAGTTGATAGCACAGGATTTCTCATTGTGTTTACAGAATTATTTCATTTGAATTGTAGTCTATTTAAAAGACCGTTAAATTTTGTGGATTCTAACTATTCACCCAAATTCCCTCAATCTAATTTGTCACACTGATATAAACACCCAAAAGAAAGACAAAATATATGACAGACAATTCATTAGAGAGGAAATATAATTACATAAGATAGATGAGAGATAAATAAATATCCTCACTAATAGCCAAATAAATGCCAATTTAAATGTTGAGATCCCATTTTTAACACATCAGACTGGAGAAATTATAAGATTAACAACATAAAATGATGGTAAATAGGAAACTTCATATTTGGGACCACATGAATTAAGATTGGTTAAGCCTTCTGTTAAGACTCTGGTATAGTAACCACTTAAAAATGCTTGTTAAAAGTCTATCAAACACTTAGCTAATTAAAGAGCTAGCAGAAGCATGAATTGCTTCAAATCTTATAGAAAGTTATCTGGAAATATTTATAAACATGAAAAATGAACTTAACTTTTGAGTGAGCATTACTACTTTTGGCTAGTATTTTATAGGAATAAAAGTACCAGTATCTAAGAACATATGTATGAGAATGTTTATTGCATCAAAAATATTGAAAATAAACTGAACATTGGGTAATTATATCAGTCAGAGTCCCCAAAAAACAGACAAGCCATGATCAAATAAGGCTTATCCACAAAGGAAGTATTTTAAAACTATAATCCGTGTGTGTGGAAGCCACAAGAGCTATCTGGATAACCAAACATTAGTAGCAGTGCAGTGGTTATGCTCACAAGACCAAAGCTCAGAGGAGAAAGTAGAGTGAGGAGACACACCTGAGAGGAAATACGGCTTTCAATTGAGGGACACGATCAAGAGAGGAGAAGATGAGAGGTTGGGCAAGGTTGAGGCTGCTGCCTTGATTGAACTTTCCCCAGAAAAGGCAAGAGAGAGCAGGAAGAAGAGTCTAGGATTAGTTTATCTGAATAATTCTGGGGGTATTTGACCATACAGGTGGTCTCAGGTTGCTTGGTACCTAGCCTTGACTATTAAGGCAGAGAAATATTATATCCTGGGATATACAGACCAGATGGAGTAGGTGTGAGGAGGCCTCTAACTGGCCAGGTTGTATGTCAGTGTCATGCTCCTGGCTCTTGTTATCTTTAGGAGCTGGCTAGCCTCTGTTGGTTAGCTCCAGCCAGAAAGGTTTTCAAAGAGGTTGAAACATACTAATATGCAGAAAATAAATATTTACAATTAAAATGCATATACATACCTATATAGGTATTTATATGTATACAGTATTTCTACATGAAATGATATTAAGAAGAGTATTTTCCACACTAAACTAAAAACAGGTTTTTGAGATTGGTACACAGGACTTGGAGAAATGAAAGCTCTAGATTTAGAGAACAGAAGAGATTGTACATTATTCCTTACCTACCTGCATTGTTGAGGCCATACAGAATACATTCACTCGCTATTTAAGAATCCAACGGAATTTAAATATGAGAAAACAAAAAAAGAGAGAGACTTTAAGACATTGATTAAATCTATGAATCTATTGAATCTATTGAATCTAAAATATCATAAAAGTATTCTTCAGGACCACCAGAATCTTCACTTCCTGATAAAAATAGAGAAAGACCTAATACCCTTCATAAAAAACCGGGCTAGATTTGGTGAGTGAAAGTTAATTTTTCTCGAGTTTTTTGTGTCCACCTATTTTTCTCTGAAGTGCTTCAGAGTACCACTCTTCCTTGAGGAAAAGGCTATAATTAATGTTCTGGAAACACCCTAAGCACTGCTTCCCAAGTGAGAGTGATTCTGAAGGACCTACATGGACTCAAACACAGACACAAACAAACACACACCCCACACACAGTGTCATGTTCACGGGGAACCTGCACCTGAGAGCTCCCCTATTCACACTTCCATAAAGCGTCAATAGTGAATATGTTCACTATTATGCGGCCAACACTACACTTCCATGATGAAAGAACATAAAGATTGCTGTAAGACAAGTAAATAAAACAAAGATAATATCTTCAACATATTACAATAATTTGTAAAACATCTTGAAATAACTAATTCAAATTAAGCCATTAAGATTGGAATAAAGTTTGGGGTATTCTCACATGCTCCCAGCAGAATCTAACTATTGTCATACAAACATGAATTTTCCATGTTGACTCAAATTCTTGAAGATAATAATACATAGAGACAAATTTTTCCCTTTAGGGCACCAAGTCAGAATATTGGGTCAAGAGCTTTTCAAAACTCATCTCGAGTTGAGTTGAATTCCTAGTCTGAGTATGCACACATACTAGGAATTCACTTGTGTTGCTTCCCTTTAACTGAGAAATACTTATAAAGTGTAAATAACACTAAAGAAGTAATAGATTAAAAACCAAACTGCTTCTTAAGGATTTCAATATTCAGCTATAATTTAAAGATGACCTTTGTTTACCTGCCCTTGAACAGCTTCTTCATTCTCAACCACAAGCCCTAATTATAGCTATGTGTCACGTAATGACAGGGATATGTCCTAGGAAATGTAACATTAGGTGAATTCCTCACCATGCGATCACAGATGGTACCTATATGAACTTAGATGGTGTAGCCTGCTACACTCCCAAGTTGCATGGTGCAGCCTATTGCTCCAGTGCTACAAACCTATACCGAATGTTACTGTACTGAGTACCATAGGTAATTGTAACACAATGGCAAGTATTTGTGTAATGAAACATACTTAAATATTCAAAAGTACAGTAAAAAATATGGTACAAAAAATTAAAAATTATAAATGGTTCACCTATATGGGGGACTTACCATGAATGGAGCTTGTAAAACTAAAAGTTGCTCTGGGTGAGTCACTGAGAAGTGGCGACTGAATGCAAAGGCCTAGACCATTACTGTCCCCTACGGTAGAGTTTATGAACACTGTACACCTAGGCTACACAAAATTTGCTTTGCAAATTACCTTCCTCAATAACAAAGTAATCTTAGCTTTGTGTAACATTCATTCCTTCTAAACATATTCTTTTAACTTTTTGTTTCTTTCGTAACAACATTTAGCTTAAGCAAAAGACATTGTACAGCTGTACAAAAATATTTTCTTTATATTCTTATTCCATAAGCTATCTTCTATTTTTTTTAACTTTCTAAACTCTTTTAACTTTTTGTGAAAAACGAAAACAAAATGCACAGGATTATACCCTAGGCCTACACGGGATCAAAACCACAAGGACGTTACTAGGTGACAAGCATTATAATCCTGTGGGGTCATCATCACGTGCGTGGTCTGTCACTGACCAAAACGTCATCATGCGGTGCATCACGGCAGTTGCTTGCTCTCTGTTTAACCCTGCTTTTGTATAAACATTGTTACTAGTAAATGCATTCTCTTTCATCCAGCCTAGAGTGAGTGGATATTCAATGTCTAAGTGATTTTTTGTGAGGAAACCACTGAGAAGATGTGGATTTTATTTCTCTTCTTATGCAAATGATGCTTATAATTTGAAGATCAAGCAGAATTGTATTTCTTTTAACTGGATCTTACATCTAATTTTAAACTTCCAGGTGTCTGAATGCAGTGTTGTTCTTCTTTTCTTTTTAATTTTAGCGTTTCCGCATAGTACTTTGAAAAACTCTAGAATGATAAGATATAAAGATTATGATAGTGTTAAATGCACTTTGCACATTCATGGTAGGTGATTGGTAACATAGATTTACTGGCTGAGATGGCTGCAATGTAAAGAAAGTCTGTTCATAATTCACATAAATTAGTTTTGCTTTGTAATGTGGATGGGGGAAAAGAGTATGCTAATGAATGAACCTGCAGAAAAACAAAGATGCCACCTTTAGGGCTTTTAATGAAGGGAGTTTAGGTGAAGCAAAGCATACTGGGATGCGGGAAACATAATAGTCATTTATGATCAACTCCAACATTAGGGATACAATGAGGCCCCTAGTTCAGCAGCAACTTGTGTCAAACTCCAAAAATTACCTTTAAGTCCAGAACATTTCTTAAATGCTAATCTTGGAACAATTCTGCTTTCCTCTGTTCAACTGGGATTCCCTAAATATTTAGGAATTGTTATTGTTTACTGCCAGATTTTGTACAAATCTCCCATTTTTAATAGATGCTTGTGTTTACAACACATTTTCCATTTGTAAAGTATTTTCAAAAGTCACTGACGTTCAAATATTCCTTTTCACAAAGCAATTTGTAGATCTTATTTTAAAAACACATGCCAGACTTGCACCTGCTACAGCTAACAAACCACACTTACACAGCTGTTTCTTCAGCCTTACCTGGGATCATTTTCAAAATTTCAGGGCAAGGCAGGAGTTCCACAACTAAATGCCTGGAACATAGCCAGTCTCACAGCAGTGAGTCAGTGTGACACACAGTGAGTCAAAGCTGCATTTCATTCTTGGGTCTAGAAGACACTAAACAATGGTGTTCTCTCTGTGTCTCTCCCTCTGTCTTTTTCTATCTTGCTTTGAAAGAAATGGGGATGCTTTGACATTCTGAGCACAGGGTCTATTAGGTAGAATACTCAGAGAGCCCAGCTTTGTGTGGGAGCTGTGCAGATGAGAATGGCAGTCATACTTGGATCTTTTAGGCATGGCTACAAATGTGGACAGCATCGACCATCATTAGTGTCAATTTCTGATGTGAAAGACATCAATTATATAGTGACTTTTAGAAAGGAAAAACTCCTGTGTGGTAAAGAATTTGTAAAACGATATTTAAATATGACTCATTTTTTAACCCATTGGAACAGAATTGGAGTTTAAGACATGTTGTTAGTACTTGAACAGAAGAGCAATTGCATTAGATTTAAATTCTTATCATCTAAAATAAGTGATCTGCCAGATGGAAATTACACTGTTGACACCGAAGAATTTTAATTTGAACTAAATATATCATTATTAGTCAAATCTGAACGGTGTTTTAAATTGTAAATTCAACATTGCAAGGTAGGCATCAGTGATATTTAAATAGCCAATCTAATAAATGCTTATTCTTTAATTCATCTTTGTAATTCTGAGTATCTGAAAGTGTTAGCATATATGGAGATTTCTTTTTTTTTTTTTTTTATTGTTGGGGATTCATTGAGGGTACAAGAAACCATGTTACATTAGTTGCATTTGTTGGGTAAAGTCCCTCTTACAATCGAGTTTTGCCCCCAAAAGGTGTGGCACACACCAAGGCCCCAAGACCCCACCCCCCTCGCTCCTTCCCTCTCTCTGCTCTTCCTTTCCCCACCCCTCCCTCATTCTTTTTTTTTTTTTTTTAGACAGAGCCTCAAGCGGTCACCCTGGATAGAGTGTTGTGGCATCACAGCTCACAGCAACCTCCAATTCCTGGGCTCAAGTGAGTCTCTTGCCTCCGCCTCCCAAGTAGCTGGGACTGCAGGCATCCGCCACAACGCCCGGCCATTTTTTGGTTGCAGCCATCATTGGTGTTTGGCGAGCCCGGGCTGGATTTGAACCCGCCAGCTCAGGTGTACATGGCTGGCGCCTTAGCCCGCTGAGCCACAGGCACCGAGCCGGTTGTTGGTTTTTTTAAAGGAGATTTTAGAGTTGAAATATTCATTGTTAATTTGCAATGATATTTATCAGTTCATTAATAGATTTCTTTGGTGAATTTCTTTGGTGTCTATTGTTGACCCTTGCTATTCATGCCCTGGGATTTGGGGGTTTTAAAAATTAATTTGAATGAATTATTTATAATAATAAAATGATTAACTTGAAAATTATTTTCTAGATCAATCTTTTAATATCTGTTAATATAATATGGTTATCATTTTTATTCACTTAAAACTTATGATTCTTTTGCTTTTTGTTCAGTTCATTCTAGGTTTAGCCTTAGAATCTTATTTACTATAATTCTGTATGTCTTTTTCAAAAAGGTGGACAATCACTAGTCAAGTCCAAATGAGAACCAAGGCAGTGCAAACGCCAGTGCCAGCTCCAGGGCAATGCAAAAGTGGGCAGCAGGGCACTTCCTGGGAATGTCATGTGTGTATAGCTTGCTTCCTTGAGGTCAGAACAGTGTTCGATGCAGGGTACAAGAGTCACTGGAAATATGCATCCAATATTGCACAGGGAAGAATGCGTGACTGAGTAATACCGACTTACGCTAGGGCTAGACTGTCTGGTTGGGGTTCTGGGTCCCTTTCTATTAGTTATTTGCTCTCTCAGTCTCTTTCTGCTTTGGTTTCCTCATATAAAAAAAATAATAAATCTCACAGACTTGTAAAGATTAGATTAGTTAATGTATATTAAGCATTTAGTGTACAGTAACTGCTACATATGTATTAGTTATTATTTTTAAAGTCATTACGTAATTATGCTTTTAGGTACCAGAGGTCCTATGCTATAGGAACAATAAAAATTATGGGACACAAACTTGGACGCTACTAAAGGAAGATACATCTAGTAGTATCCCTAAAATCCAGATAGCTTCAACTTTTAGCCAACAGACTTTCCAAACCTACGTACAAGGGAAGAGTTGATGAGAAAGATGAAAATGACATGCTCCCCGGTTCTCTGCAGGGGCAGAGTATCTGCTGGGTGGCAGGGGGCTCACTGTGGACAGCAGGGATGAAACCAAGGCTAGCACATAGTATGTTTTAAAAAATATTGTTATTGCCAATATATTACACTTTGGCTACATAATGAATTAAATTGGCTTTCTTTTTCTAAATTATCCTTTTTTAAACTTGGTAACTTTGCTTCAGTGGGGAAAATGTACATTGAGTTCCAGAATAAATGACTCATAAACAAAGTCCATTTGTTAGTTAGGGGATTTTATTTATTTCTAGAAGTTGTTTAACATTACCTAGAAGCTGTCTGCACCTAGGATTAATAGGTAAAATCCCACTGAACTTCCAAAAAACAAAGTCCTTTGTGAGAGACCAGAAAATCTGACGCCAGAACCCAGTATCAGATTAATCAAGGACTCTACTTTCTGAAACTGCGGCTTCTGCATTAGGGCACATTGGTCCGGCATTGAAATCCAACTCTACTGCTGAGTTCTATAATTAAAGCAGCTTCTCTGAAGTTTGTTCAAAATCTGGTTCTAATCCAGGGCTCCACCCACATTCCTTTACTGCACCTTACCCTGACACCTGGACCTAGTGTCTTCAAAAATGCACCTTAAAATCCTCTTTAAAACCGTGTTCACCAACTGAGCTTAGAAGCCTACCTCCAAAGCCCCTGCATTTCCAGGATGTGCCAGCTTTGGGCACCCCGTGGAGCCACGGAGAGCCATATGTGTTCGCTGCCGGAACCCTGCAGTCCCACAGCAGAGGGTGTTACATCAGGAATTATGAAGCGAGCGCACACTTCTGGGGCTATTTTTAGGGGGATATGCCACACGGCCATGCTTCTTTATGACTGTGGTCTGAAAAGAAACCTACAAATTGGTAGTTACTGGCAGGTGCCATAGGCCTTGGTTCCTTTCTTTCCCAGGCACTTGTTCCTACCAATGGAAAATGAAAGTCTCTACTCAATGCTTACTTTCGGCTGATTTAGTTATTGGCTACAAGCTGTTCTGTAGGATAATAATCACTAAAAAATGAAAACCATACTTAGCCACCAACTACCCATTTCATGAAAAGAAACAATATCAAAAAGAAAATGATGACAATCTCTAACAATACATCTAGCAAAATAGAGAAAGTTGGTTTTTTATGTTTGTTCTTGCCAGAGACATGTCATACCCACTAGAGCTGATAAACGCAGGAACTGAATAGAAAAACACAAGGCTATCTACTTCTGGTCTCAGGTTTGAATTTAATGACTTAAATTCCGTTAAGTATTTACTTAGCACCTATTTATATGTAGCAGAAGTCCCTGTGTTAGCTGTCAGGAAAGAGAGAGAAACAAGACAGTAATAACAACTAATTCTTATATGCTTACTGGATTCCAGGTACTTTACATGCATTATCTCATTTGATCCCCACAGCAACACCTGGAAGCAGCTGTTATCTTCACCCACTTTTTGATGGAAAACCACGGCGAGAAGAGACTGAGTAACCCATGCAAGGAGATGCAGCTGGTTAGTGACTAAAGTTGTACAGAGAGGCTGATATAGAGCTCTTGTTCTCAATCACTATGTGTGTACAGATACTATGGCATGAGGTAGAACAAGGTAAAAGCCATAGCAGGTGGAAAGATTCATATCCATTGAGTAGGAAGGAGCAGCAGAGCTCTCCCAGGGAGGTAGGTAGGACCTCAGATGGGCTCTGAAAGATTTGGGTTTTAGCTGGTGCAAAGCCAGGGGTAGTGGTGACAAGGACAGACAAACAACCAGCCTTCCTGTATGAAGGAGGATGAATCTTCCTCCCTGTGTGAGCAGATTCAGGGAGAAGACTGAAGCAGGATGGGCAACAGCAAGTAGTTTGGTGAAGCTGGAGGATAAGACACATGCAAAGAAGGAGGAGAAAAATAAAATACACTGGCAAAATTACTGCAGAGAGCTCCGAATTCCAGGTTCAGAAATATGTTCACAGAGTGAGAAACCATCAGATATTTCTAAGGAGGAGACGAGAATGGTAAAATCAGACTGGAGAATAAGGGATGGAATCTTCAAGATTTGGGGACTGAATGGTCGTTGGAGAAAGAGAACAATGGCAACTGTAGTGAGGTGAAGGGTGGCCTCCAAAAACATACGTCCCTTTCATGTTTTCCCAAGACCTATAAATGTGACCTTATTTGGAAAAGAAGTCTTTGCATCTTTGCAAATGCAATTAAAGATGTTGAGAGGAGACCATTTTGGATTCTCCATGAAGGCCCTAAATCCAATGACAAACATCCTTACAAGAGAAAGACAGAGGGAAAGTTCAGACAGACAAAAGAGAAGATACAGAGAGCAGAAAGAGGCAAGGGGACCACCAGGGCAGCTATCACAGGGATGCAGCTAACAGTCACGTATCTAACAGCCACCACAAGCTGTAAGAGGCAAGGAATGATTCTCTCCCAGGAAGCACAGCCCCTTCCAGATTTTGGACTTCTGGACTCCCAAACTGTGAGAGAATAACTTTTTTTTTTTTTTGGTTCAGGTCAACCAACATTTCATAATCTGTTCTAGCAGCTCTAAGAAATTAATATAACCTTGTTTATATAAAGTAGATAAGTTTGGAAGAGAGCCAGAAAGAAGTGCTTAGACACTGATCAATATCATTTATATAGTTTGTAGAAAAATTGTGGCAGATAAGGTTAAAAGAGAGTAAGTTGGGTGGAAAAAGCAGGGTAGAATCTTTTCCTCTTCGTCATCCTCGGTTTATTATCAGTGGTCTTTTCTCAATGTTTGTCTCAGTGTGAACTTTAAGTTCTTGCTTAAAATGCACATTCTTGAACCCCATCTGCAGACATTCTGATTCACTTGGTCTGGGGTGGGGGCTCAGGAACCTATAGTTTCAAAAGCATCTCAGGAGAGTCTGATGCCGGTCTCTCCAGGTAATCCTTTATAACACAGGAGTCAGCAAATCTTTCTGTAAAGCCAGGCAGTAAATATTTTAGGCTTTGTAGGCCACACAGTCCCTGTCACAACTAGTCAACCCTACTATTATAACGTAAAAGCAGGCACCAACAATACTTAAACAAATAACATGGCTATGCACAATGAAATTTTATTTACGCATATGAAATCTGAATTTTGTACAATTCTTACGTCATGAAGTATTACTCTTCTTTTGATGTTTTTTATCCTCCAGTCACTTAATGATGTACAAAAACAGGTGGTAAGCCAGATTTGGTCCATGAGCCATAGTTATCCAACCCCATGCTACAGTTTGCAAATTGCTGCTTTAAATGCCAGAACAGAGCTTTTGAAGCCAGTGGCATGTCATGAACCAGCAGGAGAGAAAGCAGTGGAGGGCTGTGTGGCACACATGGATAATCCCCAGCATGCCAGCGGTCTCTCCTAAAACAGCAGCCCATAATGCGCCACCGAGCTTATGGAAGGGTGTCACTCATGGGAACACAGGCCTTCAGGCATGCAACAGACTTACAATCAGCTAAGAGCCATTGTGCTGTGGTGATGAGCAAAGCCGAGATGCGAAAGCTTGGTTTCCACTAATGAAGTTCCACTCCTTTTTCTCTCACTAAAGAATGTCTGGAAAATGCAAGGGAGTAGGAGGGATGATAGAGATAGTCTCAAATTCACTCTAATTTATAGGAATGAGTCCTTCACAAACTTCAGTTTGTTAAATGTAATTAGTAATAAGTGACTTTTGATGTATCTCACAGAGCTGAAGTGTGAACTGACACCAAACATGTTAGGGAATTACTACTTAGAGAATGGATGATTGCTACCTCCATCCCTGAGCAATCATCAGTGCTGTCTCCTGTTTGTCCCCCTCGCTTTCAGTCATCTGGGCTAGGACATGTCTATTTGCAAGCCTCCTGTACCTGGGTTGTACACACAAGCAAGTACGCGTAACAGAAATCCATGACAGAGTCCCAGATTCAATAAGATCTCAACGAGCTGGGATTCTGGGCTCAAAATAACAGGATGAAATTTAACTAGGACAAATGTAATTGTCTGCATTTACATTTAAAGAGATTCAATTATAAAAGCACAAGTTAGAGGAGAGAAGCCTTTACCAGCAGCTGCGTGATGCAAAAGTTCATAAGATAAAGGCCTCAGGGATGTTTCTAACTACAGTCTCAACAAGGGCTATGGAGATGGGACTGCTAAAGTACTTAATATAATTTGGGCTGCATTAATGCAATTACAATGTCTAGATGAATACAAGAGTCCACTGTACTCTGAAATAATTAGATGATATGCACAGTCCTTCAGCAGTTCTGGGCACTCCTTAGCAAAGTGTCTCTAGAATGGAAGAAAAAGTATCCAACGTATACATCCCTAATATGAGGCAAATTTATATCTTTCAGGTGTAGGCTACAACCCACTTATTGCACAAGAAGATAGGGAAAGGGGAGAGGGAGGGAAGGGGAGGGAGAGGGAGGGTGGGGGGAGAGAGGATAAAGGGCAGGATCACACCTGTGCTGCATATTTGAAGGGTTAGGAGAAAATTTCTAAATACAGATCAAAAATGTTCTCACAAAGTAATGAGAAAGTCTCTTGAATGTTATCGCAATCAGGTTGATGAAAATATCTCCGATTATATCTGAAGCCCATACACTGTACCCCATGATTGAATTATTGTACACAGCTATGATTCAATAAAAAATAAAATAAATAAATAAATAAATTGCAGTAAGAAAAGGGGATAGGAAATACAACGTGTTTAAGAGACATATGATTTTTGCCCCATGTCCCACTGTGTCATTGTCATTAATTGTTCTCATATCAAAGTTGAATACGTAGGATTCATACATCTCCATTCCTGTGATGCTTTGCTAAGAATAATGTGTTCTTTATGGGGGAAGGGGAGAGCAGACAGAGAAGGAGGGAGGGGGTGAGGGAAAGGAAAAGGAAAAAAAAAAAAAGGAAAGAAAAGAAAATAGTGACTAATTCTCACATAAATTAGATTTAATTTTGACCAAAGTACATTACTTAAACATTAATTTTTAATTCAACTTGTTAATATGTTGTTTAGGATACTGTATCCTCAATTATAAGTGAAATATGTTTGTAATTTCCCCTTATAATAATATACTTTTTCCAATTTTAATATCAGGTGTATCTAGATGAAGTAGAATGATTTTGAAGTATTTCTTCTTTTTCTATTGTCTATAAGACTTGGCATGATCTGTTTTTTGAAATTATCTTTTATTTTTATTTATAAAAAAAAAAGAGAGACATATGATTTTTATGAATAATTAGAGTCCCAGAAGAACAGTAGACAGAATGGAGCAAAAGCAATGTTTAAAGAGGTAATAGCCAAGAATCTTTCAAAGATCATAGAAAATATCAAGCCATCAATTCAAAAACTTCTACAAACCCCATACAAGATAAACATAAAGGAAAAGCATATCTAGCACCAAGATTTTTGCTTTTGAATACCATTACTCACTAAAAAGAACCAAATCTTCTTAAGGAAGAAGGCTGATTCCAGGTCTGGGACCAGAAAACTACAAGATAAATTGAAACATCTTGTGCCAGAAAGAAAGAAAGTGCTCAGAGACATAACAAAAGGACTCAGTCACCAGTTTGAAGAGTATCCCACTGAACTATACTAGGACAATTTATGCAACACAATAAATAACAATAGTAACAGAATATATTATAAATAGAACAAAAGTAAAACATAAAATACTAAAATACATAAAGAAAAATGGAAAGCCTTACTTCTAGTAGAATTCCAACTATTAACTACAAACAGAATGATGGAGCTAGAAACTAATCATTTGTCAAACAATGTAATAAAATGGTTTGGGGCAAGAATCATCAATGATTGCCAAACTAGTATCAAAGTTTGATGAGAAACAGTATATTTATAAAGTCTCCTATCCTATTTACAAAGTACCTATCACAAAGGAGAAAATAGTAATCTATACAAAGAGAGAAATAGTTAAAAAATAAAACCTGGCAAATAACTTTTATTTAATGATTAATTCAAATAATGAGAAGCTAATATCAATGATAAGACAAATAGATATGTATGCCTCCACATATGATACACTTAGGAGGGCACAAAAACAAAAGGTTAAACAAAAATGATGATGGAAAAATATATAGAATATGAAACCTATCATATTAAAATACTCTTATAAAATATTACTATTGTAATTAGATGTCAAGAATTAAAATTATCCTATTAAAATGACTAAAACCATATTGAAAAACAGAATGAAACCATAAATACAGTGGATTATCATAAAATCAGAATAGCAGTTACTTTTAGACAAGAAGGAGTTGTACGTGTATTTGAGAAACAGCAGGTGAAAAACTTCTGAAAGGGCATGGAAAGAGTCTCCTTCATGAGATGGGGTTAGAAGAGTTTTAACATTAAAATAAATATTATACAGTTTTTGACAGATGCATGTGTTATATAATGATTGTGATATATTTAATAATACATGATGAATGCTATGTTTGATCCTGGATAGGAACCCAGACGAAAGAGATAAACAAAAACATTATCGGAATAACTGTAGAAATCTGAATACACATGGTTAATAGGACATTAACGGAACAACTGTAGAAATCTGAATACACATTTTTCATTAGATAATAGCTTTATTAATGTTATACTTCTTGAGTATGATAAATACACTGTTACAGAAGAGCATTATCTCTATTCATTATCTACTGAGATGATTATACTGACAGTATTGATTAACATGATTTTTCTCCTTTATTCTGATAATGTGCCAAATTACATAGATTGATTTTCAAATACTACACCATCTTGTTGCTCAACTTGGTTGGAAAGTATTATCTCATCTGTGTGTCTGTGTGTGTGTCTGGATTCACTTTACCAATACTTTATTTAGGACTTCTGCATGTAAGTTTGTTATTATCTAAAAAAAGTACCTACAAAGCTTACATACCCACACCTGTGACTCAGCAATTACACTCACAAATGTGCATACATATACATGTGTACCAAAAGACATTACAAGAATGTTCACAGCAGCACAAATCAAAGAGCAAAAACCAGAAAGCAACTTAACATCACCAGCAGAAAGGATAAATTATACAATGGGATATTACTCAGAAATGAAAAACACAACAGACATGGATTGTACAGACATAAAGTTGACTGAAAAAAAGCCATACACAGGGCAGCGCCTGTAACTCAGTGGGTAGGGCACCGGCCACGTACACCTAGGCTGGTGGGTTCGAACCCAGCCCAGGCCAGTAAAACAGCAATGACAACTGCAACAAAAAAAATGACAGGCATGGTGGGCACCTATAATCCCAACTATTTGGGAGGCTGACGCTAGAGAATCGCTTAAGCCCAAGAGTTCAAGGTTGCTGTGAACTGTGATGCCACGGCAGTCTACCGAGGGTGACGTAGTAAGACTCTGTCTCGAGAAAAAAAAAAAAAAAAGCCATACACAAAAGAAAACCTATACTGAATCTTTTATATAAAGTTCAAATACAGACATCAAGCATTTTATCAGAAGACAGAAAATAACTCAAATGCCTTTTTGTTCAGAACAGAGATTCAGGAAAGATGGCCAACTAGTAGCAACCCTCGGCAGAGGCTCCCGTGCAGAGGAAAAAAACTGAAAAGAATTGGACTCTATGAAGCCAAAGGTGGGGAGCTGAACCAAGAAAGAAGTTCGGCAAGCCATAACTCCAAGGAAGAGCATTAAAGAAAACAAATTACAGGTACAAAGCCTATTGACTAGAGGACAAGAGACCCCTCCCCCAAGCAGGGGTTCTGCCACACGCTATCTGTAAACGACCAGAGAACAAAAGACATCTCATTTTACCTCAGTGGAGAGAGCCACTAAACTCCAGGTCTCTTTCTCCAGGGAGGTCCCACTTATGAACCTAGACAATACCCTACCAGGCATAAAATTGAACAGATAGGTTCGGCGCCTGTGGCTCAACGGACTAAGGCGCCAGCCACGTACACCTGAGCTGGCGGGTTCAAATCCAGCCCGGGCCCGCCAAACAACAATGATGGCTGCAACCAAAAAATGGCCGGGCATTGTGGCGGGCGCCTGTAGTCCCAGCTACTTGGGAGGCGGAGGCAA
>CAUYRH010042628.1:0-34920 GCA_963574655.1 Perodicticus potto | reverse complement strand
TTATCCACAGAAATCACTTCTCTCTCTTGGCTGGGTTCCCAGGATTCAGCTCAATTGTGCAGTTTCGAGAGGTTATCCTCCCTTTTGGATAGGAGCCTTTTTCAGAAGCTGCTTCCAGTCAGCCATCTTGCTCCGCCCCCCCTCTCTAAAGTTCTTATTGCATGATTTTGCACTATTACCTTTTCCCTCAAATGTTGTTCCATTTAAATTTAATCAAAAATTTAGCAATCCTTCAGGGTCTTGATCAAATGCTAACTTCTCAGTCCTAATGTTTTTCCAATGACTACCTCTCCCATGCTAAAAGTAATATCTTTCTACATTTAATGTATATGCTTCTATTTTTTAATTCTCTTCTTGAATGTGTCATTTAAAAAATGAATATTATGTATAATGCGTAATTGTAGTTGTCTTATATCCCATGCTTACTGTTTTTTTCTTTTCCCATCAGAACATAGCCTAGTACATTCACTAAATAAATAAGTTACAAATGGATGTTGAAAACATAATATCGGGATGGCCAGCCATGGTTCTTACTATGCTTATTAATGTATATGGGTCAAATATATTTATTGACACATAGATGGTAAACCATGTAAATAATGAGGAGAGATATCGGGGAAAGAAAATGTTTCAATAAATATTGAGAAATGGGAAATTTTAGGTTGTGCAAAGACCTTGATACATAGGAACATCTTTACCTCTTGCCTAAATTTTATATCTAAATTCAGTGATAAAAATGAGAAAATACAACATATTTTTACAAATTCATTATAAACTCCTTCAATAATGAATTAGAATAATTCCGATTTATAGACTGAAAATATTTATCTTTAATTTATGTTGTTTGTATATGTTCATTTTGTGGTCTTCTATTTGTGTTTGCTTGTTTTCCAGACTTTCAAAATTTTTAAATAGGCTATGGTGTAGTTTGAAACTTTAGTGTCAGTTATAATTTTGAATATAGTTGCATGCTTTTTTGAGTTGTGGAGGATTTTGAGAAAGTACCATGATACATACTTTATTTAGACATAGTTAAAAATATAATTTTTTCAAAATTACTATTTTCTTAAGCTATTTGATGTTTGGATTGCAATTTCAGAGACCGATTTCAGCACCTTGGCCAGAGCAATAAGATCAAGAATGTTTGTGTGCATTTGGTGCCCTTGGATTCAAAAGGGCAATTACTGATTTTTCAAATCAGTAAATATATGTTACAAAGTGATTGGCAGGGCGGCACCTGTGGCTCAAAGGAGTAGGGCGATGGCCCCATATACCTGAGTTGCTGGGTTCAAACCCAGCCCTGGCAAGAAAAACAAAAAAAGTGATTGGCAAAGGGTTGTAATATCTATTTGTCATCATTCTGTAAGTATGAAGACTAAAGTCTTCAGAAGATGTTATTTTAATAAGAATCCTTTAAAAAAACTAGTAGACCATAGAGTCCTGGAGTTGAAGAAAATATCAAAGATCACCTGAAACTCCTATCTCCCTTAAACACAGACGAATACTGGTGCTTATGTTATTTTCTTCCCATTGTGAACTTCTCTATGAATGAAAGTTTTCTTTATCCTTTTAATTGCATCCATTGAATTGCCATTTTCTAGTACAATTAATTATTTGGTAAATTCTTTGGAGTTCTACATTAATATTCCCCTGTAAGCTGAAATAAATAGCACTAGCATTATGGGTATAAGCTTTTTAACTGCTACTTGATCTTTGACAAGACAATTAAAAACATTCAGTGGGGAAAAGATTCCCTATTTAGCAAATGGTGCTGGGAGAACTGGCTGGCGACCTATAGAAGACTGAAATCAGAATTTTTTTTTTTTTAACAACATAAAATTTTCTTTCTAGAGGGCAATGGCACAACTGAGGGTTCAGATAGTACCATATAAATACTTGGTTCTGGAGATTTCTGTAAGACTCAGTCCTATGGGCATATCCTCAGACTCATTGTCTTCATGAATAGTTTAAATGCCCTAGAGATAATACAGGTAAAACAGCTGAAAAATTATTTTTAAAAACTGAAACAGGGGAGGAACATATGGCTCAAAGGAGTAGGGCACCGGCCCCATATACCAAAGGTGGCGGGTTCAAACCCGAATCTGGCCAAAAAGCTACAAAAAAAAAAAAAAATGGTAACAGATAAAACATATTATAGAGAAGACTAATGTGGTCATACTTATGTTTCTTTAAGAAGGTTACAATGATATGGGCAGTAGAAAATAACTTAAAAATAGATATGTTTTTATCCAGTAGAAAATAATTTAAAAATAGATATGTTTTTATAATAATTTCATAAATAAGGAAATCTGTATTCAATCATTGTAGAATTAATTTAGCTAACCTTCACTAAATGATATATATGATTTTTTAAATAAAATTTGTGAAAACAGTCCTTTTTAAAAATAATTATGTTGAGTTGAGATCATTTGTCACAGAGGATTTTTTTTTTTTTGCAAGTGAACAGTTTATTAAGAATTAAACATAGGTATGATGTGATACAGTATAAGCAAGGCACTCAAGACAGGTATAATAGTACTACTCACACAAAAACTTAAATTCCACCTCAAAAAAATCACAAGACAAAAGAGAAAGCAATTTCACTGTTATAAAGTAAGATATTTCAAGCAAAGTATTAACTCTGCCCCCCCAGAGTATTTTATATATTCCAAATGTGTACCTAAAAGAGACTTACCAAAGTAGGAAATTTTAACTAAAAATAATTCCCCCCAAATAAATGAATATGTTAAGATTGTGCTTTTGACCAGGTGTGGTGGCTCATGCCTCCTAGCACTCTAGGAGGCCTAAGCAGGAGGATAGCTTGAGGTTGGAAGTTGGAGACCAGCCTGAGTAAGAGCAAGACTCTGCCTCTAGTAAAAACAGATAAAAGTCACCCAGGTGTTGTCTTGTGGCAGGCACTTGTTGACTCATACGCGTGTGTGCACACACACACACACAAACACACATATATATATTATTATTAATAATAATATATATATAACATATTTTATGTTATATATAGACTCATACACACACATATATTATTATTATTATTATAATGTTATATATAATATATATATAACATATTTTATGTCCTTAGAAAATAAGTCTTGACAATGCAACTGTGCTCTTTGAAACACATTTTTTCTCTTGTAAAAAAAATATTTTGGGTGTTGCTAATATCTAAAAAAAGCAGCAATACCAAATAAACTCAAAGCAAGAGTTATTGTGTTTGAGCTATCAAAATTTTCTTGTTTAGCTTAACCATGTTGTTTTTGCAGTCTGGAATTTTTTTTAATGTATAATATTGGTAATAGGCCCATAACCTTGAAGTCATTTTATAGTTAAAAAATGAATTATTCTATTAACTTGTATGTAATATGTGTCAGTTTAAGTGGATGTAACTAATACTGTTCAATAAATTCTCAAATGATATATGTCTAAATTTTCATTTTTTCTCTGTAAAGTTATATCTATAATATTATCAAAAATTGTCTTTAAATCCAATCCAATGAGCACTTTTCAGTTTTTTTCCTCTTCTAACAAATGGACAGAAAATTGCATAAGTTGACTGCAACGCTTTCTTGACTATCCTCTTTGGGAGATGCCTATTATTTTAAAGTTTAACTTCCACCTAGGCTTCTGGTGATATCCGTATTTGTGTGATTGCATTTTTAAAAGTCTTTCGGGGCTTCATGTAGTAAGGGACAGCAATGAGGTTAGGTGGCCTCTGCTTTCTCTCTTGGCAACCTCATCCTTATACACAATCTAGCTCTCTTTTCCTGATAAGCCACACTCTCTTAAGTACCATATATTCTATTTGCCATAATTTTGTGTGCATAGGTTCTGTTATAATCACAAAAAGGTTTATTGATAAGATGTCCAATACAACAAAGTCTAAATTTACAAAAAGTAATTGGTTAGTATTTCTACATTCCAAAAATCTGCTATGGGATTTCCATGGCAACTTGTTTTTATTTTATCATTTTATCCATTCATGAACAAATGATTTGACACCCTCATTATGAGTTCACTTGTTACCAACTCAATAGGTAGAATCATACATATAAAGTTCTAGAAACTTGTAAAAATTTAAGACAACTAGTAATAATGAAAATAAGATGTTGATTAAAAATATTCTCCTACATCACAATAATCACAACCTCAATTTTTGCTGTACAGTGCACAGAATAAGTATAAAACGTAAGATAAAGTTGGCTTTTTAATGTAAGAAAGTAATTCCTGTATAATAGTTGTTGCAAAGAATTGATAGAAGTGGCTTATCAGAAAGGCTGATTTATCATAATTTAGGCTACTAGATCCCAGGCTGATTCCTGTGAATGTAACTGCTGTGGTTTGAGTACGCCCTTCAAATTTATATGTTGAAATATAATTGCCAATATGGTAATATTAAGAGGTGGGGCCTATAGAAGGTGACTAATTATGAAGGCAGAGTCCTGTTGGATAGGACTAGGGCCTTATTGAGAGAGTGGGTCCATTATTCTCTGCTCTTCAGCCAAGTAAGGACATAGCATTCACACATTTTTGCTGTTCTCTTTCTGTCACCTTGTGAGGACCATAGCATTTATCCATTGCACAGGAAACAGTGCTCAAGGTGTTACCCTATTTTCTATTTCCTTGTTTTTAATGACAAGGTACCGTCTTGGAAGCAGAGAACAGGTCTCATTAGACATTAACCCTTCGGGTGCATTGGTCTTGGACTTCTCAGCCTCTAAAACTGTGAGTAATAACTTTCTATTTTCTCTATTTATCTAATAGATGTTTATTATTACATTTTAAATCAATCTCACACTTATTTCTTTTTACCCTCAATATTCATTCACTCAATATAAAACTATGGAGTCTCTACTTACATGATAGGCTGCAACATGTAAGTTGGTTACACTTAGAGATCAATAAGCTATGGTTCATGTCCTCAGGAAACTTGTCACCTGATGTCTACAGTAATCTACATCCTTATAAAGTGTCCCTATACCCATTCTATAATATTCTGTTATGGCAGCACAAATGCTCATTTAATAATAAAGAGAACAGCTGTTATTTTATCTCTCCCACTTCATCTTGTGACTGCTCTGTTTTTACTTTCTGTTCCAGCAATACCTTCTTATAGTTCTTCAAATGTTTCTTGCCTCTGGGTATTTGTGTATGCTATTTTCTCTCATTGAAATGCTCATCCTTCCTACTCTTCACCTAAATAATTCTCACTCATTCGTAAAAAGTTCTTAGCCTCCCAATCCAGGTGAAGCATCCATTCTTTTTTTTTTTTTTTTTGAAGTATCCATTCTTATTCTCTTTCCTTCCATCTGTTTATTTTTTTCATTTCAATTTTTCCCCAAATTTGTTATTATTTATTTCCTCATGTGTTTTTCTTTCTCCAAATTGCAAATTCCATAAGCAAGATAAAGTATTTCACCCTTAGGACTGTAGTTCTTAGCATACTAACATATTCAGTAGGTATTAATTAATAAATGAAAACGTTAGTAATTATATGAATTTCAACTTTCTATATAGTTTCTGTAGGATGCTTAAAGCAGAGCACAGAATAAAACCTTGCCCACTTCTTTAAAGAGTAGGAGAGTCAACAGAGTATTTTCTTTCTTTGATATTGATATGATAAATATGCTCTTTAGTGATATGAACCTTGGAGGAATAGAAAGGGAAGAGATTAGTAAGCATTGCTATAAAGATATGTTTGTAGACTCATCTGTAAAAATGGGAACAAGACCTGTTCTCTTTATATCCTGAAGTTTTTGTGAACGTCAAATAAATTAAGATGTAAAGAAAAATTTGAATACCGAAAAACCTATACAACTATGGAACAATAGTATTAGTAAGTCAGATTTGGGGAAAGGACATTTCACATATTAAAATATATAATAAATATAAACTAAGTAGATAAAGGGGCTTCCAAAAATATATATCAAGCAGGTTGAGGTCTTTTATTTTGTCTTTGAAATAATATATGTAAAGTTGTAGAAAATGTATTCAATTATAATTTTAAAAAGAAAAATTTTCTTAATTTTATTGCTGGGAAATAACCACCTTTTAGGTTTGGTAGATATTTTGACAGTTAATTTTTATTTTTAACACAAAAATTGGTGCTGTTTTCTAAAAATGCTCCAATACTCTTGTTTTCCTACTTAATAATATTATTCTCAATGGATGAATAGTTCTTCCGATGTTGAGCTATTCATTTATTCTTGCATCTGTTCACTGAGTCAGTAATTATTTACCTGTTACTCCATGCCAAATAACATGCTAGGGTCTGGGAAGATGATGATCAAGGCAGAAAATAACCAAAAATCACTCCATTTAAACTTTAGTTCCAGTACTGATAAGTTCTCAGAGGAGAATTGCACTCTGCAGATGCATTTAAGGTGATGTGTGGGGTTTGCCCTAGTCGGGGACTGAAAGGTAAGAGAAGGCATATTTTGAGATGATTTTGGAAAGATGAGGAGGATTCACCTAAGCAAATGAGCCTGAAATCTGGCATATGCAATAGGCAAATGGAGTAATTTTCAGATAGAAACAGAGAAATTGGACCACCGTTTAATAAAATGAAATTCTGAGCACTCCTTTGAAAATAATATCAGTTAAGAAAGATTAAAAGAGTCTACTAAAGAAACCAAAGAATAGGATGATCTTTCGTACTCAGATTTTAAAAATTGTGAGAGAAAGGGAACATAATCAAAAAGTCTTATTATTCATGGATCAATTCAAATGTCTTACAATTTGGGCCACCTTCCTTGATTCCCTAAGCAGAATTCAATTAAGATATCAACCTGAGCTTGATGTGGTACATTCCTTTGCTACCTGTGGGAAATAAACAATGATAGAGTTATTGCAGAGATCCTATGAACCCATAAACATGCAACACTGTCTACATAAATGTCTCTCTCTGAATGATTTTTCATGTGTATGTCAATAGGTGTTATGCTTGATAAAATATGAATGCTTTTAAAAGCATTACTTCACTCTAACCTCTGTGTCATTCACTTCTAGCTAATGCCATTGATACTTAAGCCAAACCTCTCTGTGCTATGAAAATTGTAGTCCCAATCTCATTGGCTCACTCTCTAATTCATCCTCATGTTGTTATTTGTTCCTTATCTTTTCTGATACCCAAATCACAATCTTTCAAACTCTTACATTCTTCCACGATAGAGAGATCTTCATGAACAGATCATACTCTTTTGGGATATTTCTAAAAATTAACAAATACATGTGCATTCATTTAAATATACAATAGTGATTTATGATTAATAAAACACCCTCTCCTGCACTGACCTTAGCTCTTTCCCCAGTCCAGTCCCTTTTGTGGCCCTGGTAACTATTAATAATTAAGTTGAGATTTTAGTTCATATCTTCAAATTAGAATGATATTAAATGACTCATAAGATCACTTGGGCTTTGTCTATTTATTTTTGGATGTTCTATAAGAGTCAAAGAAATAAACTCTGCAAAATTCATGCAAAAATTAGACTTCTGCCTCCTTACCCAATGAGGTCAACCATAGAAAGTAGAGGGAAAAAGGGGATTTAGAAAGGTGAGAAGATTATTGTTTGTAAACAGGTGAGACATATGTTGCTGGAATTGTTAACGACTCAAGAGTCAATAATTAATATTTTGCTGCTAGGGTTGCTATACTGTTTTGTAAACCTAAAGCATCACTTAAAGTGTTCAACTTCTGCTCTGCATCCTCACTGGCTTAGAGCCAGAAAACCTTGTTAATTCACAAAGTTGAGTCTTTAATAGTTTTTCTATAAATTTTGTTCGGTTAGCTGATTTTTTCAGGAGTAAACTATTTTAATAATAAATGTCAGAATAGGATGTCACCTAAATTAATTCCTGCATAAGAAAAAGTTTAATTTCTCCTGGCAAAGAGATACCTTGAAACTCAAGAAAATATTGAAGTCTGTGTGTTTTTAAAAGCGCAGACAGCTGCTTTTCCAGTATCATTCTGCTAAGGATTCATTCATTCATTCATTCATTCATTCATTTACCATATGTTTACTGAAACTCTACTTCCTGGCATGCCCTGGCTTAAGTTCCTGGGGTATAAAGGTGGAAGGAGAAGTTCATAGCTTCTAGTTCAGGAGAAGTGGAAAGCAGACAATTCAGGAATGAATGATAACACAGGGCTACTACTATTATGTTAAAAGTGTTGCAAGAGAAAAAGTAGGAACAAGAGCTTGTCTGATGTAAAGAAATTCAAGGAGAAGCTTCATGGGGAAGAACCACTCTTCCCACTTTTACTATTTTATTTTATTGTGGTGAAAAAGCAGACACATATAGCATGGTACCCTTTAACATTTTTTTAATGTACAGTACTTTATTGTTAACTATAAGTACACAATAAACTTGGCGAGATCATTACTAATACTGTACTTAGATGTGTTAAGATGGCTTGGCACTTTTCTTGTTCATCTGTCTGACACTGTATGGACCAGCACACCTGAGACAGCTAATCCTGATGGCCCCAGATGCTTCTTTGCTCACACAGTGCTGTGTACTGCATTTATCATGGGTCTTAGATAATATTTTGTAGACATTTCTTAATGAATTCACCTAGGAATTTTGTATTTATTGTTTAAATATTAATGCTGGAACAACAAAATAAACTTCAAAGTAAAATGACCTTAGGGATTTAGGACAAGAAATAAAGGTACAGAGCTAATTTTGCCTAATTATATTGGCCCAGGGAGGCTGATTAGTGTAGTATGTGAAACTATCTAGACAGGGAAACATTGTGATCCTCTAAGAACTCAGATATTGCAAATCAAGCATGTTTTAGAATTTAGAAAACACACAACCCGAGTAACAGTCCGTTAACTGATTTTAAAAACCAAGACACAAACCTCGGGTCTTTGTTTTGCAATTCTGCTGATGAACATGAAATTTATTGTCCAAGAAAATTGTTGCTTTGGCGATTCGCCCTATGGCAGTTCTGACATTGGAATAATGTGGAACACTTAGCACAACACAAACCAAGTGAGCACTGGAAACCTGTGTTCTGCTTCAAAACTGAAGTGTTTCCAGTCAGTCCCTTCATGGGAAGGAGTTTGATGTTATGTTCTGTCCCATCTTCTGAGACAGGGAACTTAGTGTGATGCCAACTTGCTTCCAATTCCCTATCTCTATTCAAGATACAGTCTCTTTTCTCAGTCAAGACTGAAACTCCCTTTATTTTAAGGGATCTTTAAGTTTCTTTCCCCCCCGCATCCAAGAAGAGAACAAAATTATTTGTTCATTTTTCAGGATGATACATTTCTTTTCTTGTGGGAGTCACTTGGCTTCACAGCCTTGTTAGCTCCCCCCTGAAGTCCTTTTGTGACTCAGCTCCCAGATGAAGGGAAGTCTCAAGTATCTTTAAATATCTGAAGGACTGTGGTGTACAAATAGCAGACTGCACTGCTTCAGATGGGAATGAGAAGGTTGAATGTCCAAACTGTTCAGAAGAGCACTGGGCGCACATCACACAGCCTCGTGAAAGAGTGGATTTCTCATTTTTTTTCTTCTAAGTCGAGTTCAGATGATCCTGTTAGGGAAGTGGTAGGAGAGATTTCTACATTGAAAATGTACTTGGATTTGAACCTCGAATTCTGTAATTAGTTGATTAAGGCATTAAATCCCAATATATTGCAACTAAGTATCAAATTTCTCAATAGGTTAGTAGAAAATTCATAACAATTAAATATATAAAAGGAAAACATGAAAACATAGTCAATGATATTTTAAAATAACTCTTGGCTCAAAACACCTTATATAGATACTATCTTCAGAACAATTAAAATGAAGCACATGTGCTTATCCATCTGCTTTATAATATACTGGTAATAATACTCAGCATTTATATCAATTTTAATTTCCCTAAATAGCCGCATTCCCATTTTTCAGAAGCATGCAGAACAATGGCATATAAATGATGATATTTTGCAGACATATTTTTGAGACCTCTTGAGAATCAGCAGAAGCTTGGAAGTTCAAGGTTGTCTAGAAATTTTTGCACCAGGCTGAACATGACAGACAATTCTAAATGTCAGGTGAGATGCTACAGCCAGGGAAGCCAAAAATAGACCAAAAAAAAAAAGAGGATCGTGGTCAGTAATTGAATGTTCATTCAGCACAGAGGTTGGATTAAAAAAAGAGAAAAAGTAAATAGAACATAGTTTCTAACTTCCTTCCTTCAAAGAAAGATGCTTCCTATTTTTTAAGATTTTAAATTGTTTATTTAAATTGCACAAATGAGACTTGTGGATCTTTGCTGTGGGAGAACTTAATGTTCTAGGTTACCACTGTGGTTAAAAGTATTTATTGAATGATTATAGTCACTTTCTTGTGCTATCAAATATTGTTGATTCTATCTAATTAACTATTTTGCCTATCACATGCAAGGATTTACAAAGTGGAAAATGGAATTCATTACCTTTTTATGTAAATTCCTACAAAACCTTTGTGGACTCTTTTCTTGACTTCAGCAAGTACTCCTTCCAGTCCACCATCCTGCACGCTCAGCCAACATTATTCTTTCAAAACAAAACACAAGCCAGATCACCTCATTGTGACGGCTAAACTTTTTAACAGCTCCCACTGGCAACCGAATGAAACCGAAACACCTGTTCCATCATCTGCTTGTATTTCCAGTCTTGAATCCCAGCACTCCCCTCTGTGTTCTGTTCTGGCCCTCATGAATTCTCTCCTGCAGATTGAAGCAAAATAACTCTTGCATGCCTTCACATATGCCAATTCCTTGATCTTTGATGCACTTGTTCTTTCTTCTGCTTTTGTTCTAGTCAGTGGAATCTATACGGAGGATACCTCTCACTGACTTAATTCTTATTTCTCTCTCTCCTTTTCTTAAATTTCAGGTTATTATGAGGGTACAAGTAGTTACAGTGGTTGCATTTTCTTATTTTTCTTAATGGTATCTTTTTAAAGAATAAGTAACTTTATCCTGCCTGGTGGCTCACACCTGTAATCCTGGCACTCTGGGAGGCCAAGGCAGGTGGATGGCCTGAGCTCACTAGCTTGAGACCAGCCTGAGCCAGAGCAAGCAGAGCAAGACCCTGTCTCCAAAAAAAATAGCTGGGCATTGTGGCAGGTGCCTGTAGGCCCAGCTACTTGGAAGTCTGAGGCAGAAAAATAGATTGAGCCAGAGTTTGAGGTTGCTGTGAGCTATGATTTTAGGGCAGTATACTGAGGGTGACTAAGTGAGACTTTGTCTCAAAAAAAAAAAATGTAAGTTTCTCCCTAATGTCCTGGTTTAGTTACCTAGTTTGTGTTCATCTTACCAGTACTCTACAGTGAAGATCGGCTGGGTCAGAAAAGATGAACCCTGGGTAAGAGAACAGAGAGGTGTGGGAGGAAGTCTTTATAAAGACAACTCAATCAAAACAAAACACCAGTGAAGACCCCAGGAGGCTTCCTGCTCTCACTGCCATTACTGACTGATGCCACCATTGAGGGTGTTAGGCAGGCCACTCCTACTTAGGGTGAGAGCAAAAACATATTTCTACTTACATGAATCTTCTTCAGGACCTCTCTTTTAAGAAAGTTTATTATCTAGTATAATTGTTAGTTTCTTACATTTCTGTCTTTCTCACTAGCTTGGTTTTTATTAAAAATAACTATCCTTTGCTTCCACAGACACTGATGAAAAAAGTAATAATGACTGCTCTGTGCCCGGCATTGCAGCCAGCGTTGGCTTTGAGGGAACATGTGACAGTTAGGATTCCCCTCTCGTTGGGCTTGGCGTGGAGATGCTGTGTATTGTGTGACAAGTTTTATTTATTTGTTTTTACTTTTTTTTCATCACCTCCCCATTTCCTCCCATTCCCCACCCCTGCCTCTGGCAACCATCATTCTTCCTTCTGCTCCTATGAGGTTGACTTGTTTAGATTCCACATCTAAGTGAGTCCATGCAGCAGTGTTTGTCTTTCTCTGCCTCATTTATTTCACTTGACACAATGTCCTCTGGGTTCATCCATGTTGTGATATCTGTGTCTGACACAAATGTTACAAATTTAAGACTGAATAGTTTTTCATCGTGTGAGTGTGTATCATGTTTTCTTTATTCATTCATCTATTGATGGGAACACGGGAGTGCATTTTTTAATAAGCTAATGTCACTTCATTTAGATGTGTACCCACCAGTGGATTGCTAGATCAGATGGTGGGTCTAGTTTTTAAAAAATTTCAAGGTATTGAGAACAAATGATTTTTGTTACATGGCTTGACTTAGGGCTAGAAATTTGTCCAACATCACTAATCAGGATTTGATTGTAGTTTATTGTAGTTTGTATTCACATATAAACTACAATGAGATATCACCTTAGTCCTGCTAAAATGGCTTTTATTAAAAAGTCCAAAAACAATAGATCCTAGTACAGATGCAGATAGGAAGGAAAATTTACATACTGTTGATGGGACTGCAAATGAGCACAAGGCCTATGCAAACCACATGTAAATTTCTCAAAGAACTAAAACGTAGGTTCTCCATTTGATCCTGCATTCCCACTACTGGGCATCTACACAAAGGAAAGGAAATTATTTTATCAAAAGCGGAGTTCAAGATCAAAGACCTTTGATACCCCGAGGTCTTAGCGTGCTCAGTGTCCTTGAGAGTACAGCTACATTTCTGATTCTCTTTTACTTGGTCTGTGAGAATCCTTCTATGATTAACAATAATATGGTGCAGGTACAGCTCTGCAATCAAAGGTGGCCAGTGAATATGAGAATCCCCTTAATGTATACTTTAAAATCTAGAGATTTGGAGGAGAATGGGAATATTTTTCTCTTTTTCCTTCATCTGGCATTGATTAATTCCTGATTTGACTGATTTGGATAAGTCAAAGTCTTTTCCACATATTAAAAATGCTTATTTTCCAGGAAGCTGAATATTAGTAAATGCCAAAAGTTCAAGGCTAGGGAAAACATCTTTTCTATAAAATAGATGCATTTCAGAAAACAGGATTTTTCCTGTGGGCAGAGAAAACTCCCTTAAGTAAAGTAACTTGAGCTCTTCAAGAAATTGAAAAATTTTTCTTTCAAAAATTATCTTTAAATTAGCAATATTATATTTTAAAGTACTTCTGAATTTAAATATGGATGACACTCAAATCAGTTTAAGTACCTATATTTGGTCTTATCACTGGTTTAAACATAGAGTCACAAATGTACATTTTAGAATTCTGGCATTTTGCATGCTAGCATTATCATTTGTATTTTTATCTCTTCACATTACTTTAGAGGAAATATATCTTTAAAAGTGTAATAGAAAAAAATGTAATAGAACGTAAAGAAATCATACAAATTACATAAAAAGTAATGAAAAATTAATCATAAAACTTAGAGTAGTTGGGTGACATTAGACTTTCAGGGACAAAGTCCCATTTTCATCTATCATTTTACATGACCTGTTACCACAATGTGCACTTAGGTTCTTGAGACCTAGGTAAACTTTGTTTTTTTTCCATAAAATGTAACAAATAACTTACACTTCAAGTTGACGTTACTTTTAGGTAGAAAAACCTGTTTTAACTCAAATTTTAAATTAATATTTAGTATATTTGAACCAAGACACAGGAAGAACAATCCTCGGGGACTTTTAGACATCAAGACAAACAATATTTAAAAGGCAAAACTCCTTTCCTGAAGCTAAAAAACCCTTTCATTATAAAAGTACATGATTGTAGGGGTGGGTAAGGAAGAGTGTATTGTCAACATCAAAAGGACTGAGTCTTGCCCTGCCTCGATGAGGCCCATTTAAAGTCACTGTTTAAAGACGTGCCCACTTATAATGAGATTTAAAGTAGTTAGCAAGTTGTTATGTGGGTTTTGATGCAATGATTTGGGCATAAACAGAAATTCTATTAATAAGAGGCTTGGAGAACATAATAATTGCAGAAGAAGGGAGGGTCACCATTTGTCAAATTCTCAGAAGGGAAATAGAGATTTATTACATCAGTGATGAAACAGGTGAAAGATAAATGGGTGGTTTAGTGTCACTTCAGTGAATTTAGTGAGAAAGTGAAAGATAGCCTTTGAAGGGTGGGTTGAGAGAGAGCTGGGATTTATGAACTAAAATATGTGTTAAAATGGAATGGATTTGAGGAATCTTGCACCTAATTCGTCCATAGCTATAGCCTTGTAGATGAGCCACAGACAAGGGTTTAGTTAAAACCTTTCATGCTAGTTGAATGTGCATTACCACCGTGAACTTCCACGTAGCAACAGGCATTCCAAATCTCAGGTTTACTCTTGTGTTCCATTAAGGTAAATATCTGATTACATATTTATTTTTTCCTTCTGTCAATAGCAGTATTTGTTAAATAACAGGCTAGCAAATTTATATTTGTGATCTTTTTCTCATCCTAAACTTACACACTTACATCTATACAATTCTGTACGAAGGATTGTTTGGATACATTTATGGTCAGGAGCAAAAAGCCCATGGGAGAAACTAGAGAAACTAAGAATAAGCAGCCTTTTTTTTGCTGTTACCTTTTCCTTTCCTGGGTATGTCAAAACCACTGGTTTGTAAGGTGAACAAACAGAATTAGCAAGAAATAAACTTTAAGGTTTTTCTTGTTCTAAAATTCCATGAAATAAGAGAGGGACTATAACTCCATTTCATGCCCAAACTGCATGAGAGATTTAAACGAAAAATGAGAGCACATATGTGCAATGATAACAGCAGCAAAACACCAAATCCTAAAAATATCAAAACACTGCCATGTAATGTAAATACACTAACAAGTAGATTGCTAAGTTTTGTTATAGTTGTGTCATTATGCATAGATATTCTACATCTACATGTATGAAGTAAAAATTATATTGTCTTAGTCTATGTTAAAAATATTTTATTAGTTACCCTTTAATATGGTTGTTATTTTTATTTATTTATTTTTTTGAGAGAATTATATGGTCTTTATTTTTCAATTTGTTTATGTGCTGGATTACATTTATAGATTTACGTATATTGAACCAGCCTTGAGATCCTGGGATAAAGCCCACTTGGTCATGGTGTATAATTTGTTTGATGTATTGCTGGATTCTGTTTGCTAGGATCTTATTAGATATCTTTGCATCAATATTCATTAGTGATATTGGTCTATAATTTTCTTTTCTTGTTGGGTCTTTTCCTGGTTTGGTTGTTATTTTTAAAACCCAGAACATAACAAGTGTTCGTAAGGATGTAGATGTGTACATTGCTGGGGGAATAATAAAATAGTGCAGCTACTGTAAAAAATAGTATGACAATTCATCAAAAAATGATACATAGAATCACCACATGATCCAACAATTCTGCTTCTGGGTGGGTGCCCAAAAATACAAGCAAAGATTCAAATAGATGTTTGTACACCAATTTTCATAGCAGCATGAAGACGTGAAGACTTGCTGAGTGATATTAGCTACTCACAGAAAGACATTATCTGATTCCACTCAGATGAGGTGTCTAAAGTAATCAAATTCATGCTGGCGGTATCCAGGGGAAAGAGATGGGAAATTCATGTTTACTTGGAACATACAGAGTTTGAGTTGGGGAAGATAAAAAGTTCTTGATATGGATAATGGTGATGATTTCACAACTATGTGAATGTACTTAATGTCACTTTTACATGTTAATGTACTTAATGTGCACTTTAGAACTGCTTAATACGGTGTGCTTCATGTTATATATATTTCATGGCAATAAAATATTATATTAACATAAATATAATTAATATAGAAGCTTCAATTATACTTTGGAAATTGAGTCACTCAGTTGGCTTCCTGCTATGAGCAGTTTTGGGGGCAATTAATGTTCCTATTTTTTTATGATAAAAGACAGCATTGCTAGAAAAGTAGGAAAATAGATACTAAATAAATAAAAGTAGCAAATGTTGTCTATACCATGACTCTAAAGCAGAATGGAGGGTTGAAGTAGATGGAAAGCTAAAAATATTAGTCAGGAGCTTATGGTTCTGGCAATCAGAAGCTCAGAGGCTGTGAAGAGTAGGGAAGAATCAGGAGAACTTTTGTAAATAACAATTTTCAGTTTCAGATTCTCTTTCTCCAACCATAAAATGGCAGACTCATCACCTGCTTTTTATGGTCAATTCCTATCATCATCAATAAAAACAAATACATCATATCTATTTTCTTCTATTAAGTTAAACACATGTTACTTCTCCCACTAGATTGTAAGATCCTTTGGACTACAATTGATCCTATATATATTCCTAAATTGGCCATTATGCATAGTAATCCTTTTTTTAAAATAATGAATAAAAGAACATGGTGTTCATCCTGTCAGAATTTGTAGTTCAGTGAAATACTGATTTGTTTATCAACTCAATAATTGAAATGTATTTTATTTGACTGTTTGAACTATCTAATCATTTCAAGAAAAATATTCCAAAGATTTTATTAATCTGTAAGTGCCAAAAAAACTATCAATTTTGATAAATTATGCCTGCCACAAAATTACAGAATACATAGGGAAAGATAAATTAAGACAACAAAAACATAGTAACAGCTAACATTTATTTAGTGTTTACTAAATGCTATTAAATATGCTTTGTGGACTACTTAAATTTCACAACAAATTTTCAGGTATTTATCTTTGTTCTTTAGATAGAAGAAACCAAAGATATAGAATTAAATATTTTCTAAGGCTGAAATAAGTATTAGACTAGTTGGCCAGCCACAGTTGCTCATGCCTCTGATCTTAGCATTCTGGAAGGCCAAGATGGATAGATTGTTTGAACTCAGGAGTTTGAGACCAGACTGAGCAAGAGGGAGACCCCTTCTCTACTTAAAAAACAAACAAACAAACAAAAAAACTAGCTAGGCATGGTGGCAAATGCTTGTAGCCCAGCTACTTGGGAGGCTCAGGCAAGAGGATGGCTTGAACCGATTTGAGATTGGTGTGAGCTATAATGAAAAATGGCACTCTACCCAGGGTGACAAAGTGAGACTCTATCTCAAAAAAAAAAAAAAAAAGAAAGAAAGAAAGAAAGAAAGAAAGAAAGAAAGAAAGAAAGAACGAAAAGAAGAGCACACACACACACACAAAAAAAAGAGCACTAGACGAGAAGAGAAGAGGGGCAGAGAAAAGAAAAGGAAAAAATTTAATTATTAAAACAGATAATTGAATCCAGAAGCTGCAGAGTTTTCAGACCAAGGTACATCTCCTCATTGGGGATGGGATGGGATAAGCAGCAGGACACCAGGGACACTTTGTGCCACCGTCAGGCCACTCAGCAGATATGACTTCTCAAGTCAAAGACGTGTGCCATGGTCCAATAACTGTAAGCAAGATCTTTATTGGTAGTCACAGAATCCGAGCTTTTTCTCATTTTTAAAAGAGTGAACAAGTTGTTTTCAGGAGGGAAATTCGAGGTTTGTTAAGAGCATCAGCAAGCCTGAGGCTTGAAGGCAAGGGGAAGAGACACACATTTGGCAGCATCCACTCTTACGTGTGTTTACCATCTTTTATGTGCTTGGCATTTCGCATACCTTATCTTATTTTATTTTCAAAAAAGTTTTACGTGAGAGAGACATGGATAGAGATTGAGACAGACGGAAGAAAGAAGAGAGAGAGAGAGAAGTAACATGGTCAGGTTGGCAGATTTAAGGAGCTATAGAGGATGAGGATACAGGACTCTGTTTAATCCCAGAGTCTGTACTGTTTTTAGAGCCTCCTGGTTTAAAGACACCAGGATGTCTTTTTTGATAGACATCCACTTTTGCATATAAAAAGTAATCTTAAAGCTAATATTTTTATTATTTTAGTTAACAAATGACTATTTCTTTATCTAAGAATATTTAATTATAATTTTACAAATTCTTCAGAAAATCTTATGGCTGTACACATACACATAGATATGCACATCTGTATATAAATAAAATACACGTGTGTTTGTATACCTATAATATAACTTCACATGTATTTTACCCCATCCACCATCTATGTTTATAGAAACACACACACACACACACATATATATATATATATATACACACTTTTATTGTAGACATGAAATTTAGAATATATTTTCTCCTCGATTTTAAAAAATATAATCAAATAAGTCAATAAGTCATTAATACTTTTTTTAAGTTTCTTCTTAGAAAAAGAGTTTTAAAATAAATGAAGGATTTCCAGTGTAAAACTATGAAGATTTGGGAACTCTAATCATTTTTCATAAGCAATATTGACTTTACTTCTTAGAAAATGTAAGTTTATTTCTTCATGGAAAATGTTAACAGAAAATCTAAGTATTTTCAGGTCAATGCCTTTCTGGTGACTTTTAAAAATAATTTTAATTTTACTATGATGTTTAATGAACCTGTGATAAATATCATAAAAATTCTATGTCATAATTTAAGGTAGAACATGGATTGCTCATATTTAGGGATGATGGAGACATGAGTTCTATCTGGAAAAAATATAAACAGGAAGAAAAATGGTTACTTTGTGCCAATTTTGTGCTACCTGCTGTACCTACGTTATTTTTTTTAACACAAAAACTCTCATGGTACTTACTGTCACCTCTACTTTACAGATGAATAAGTGGGCATTACAGGGGACAGGAGACACTAGGGCTGAGGATTTTAGGATCAAACCAAGGCAGCCTCATTCCAAAGTCCCTGTTCTTTTCACATAAACATTCCACCCAGCCAGGGATGCTGCTGTTGGTATATACACAAAGAGTGGAAAAAGAAAATCTATGCAGACTTACTTTTTCTAACCTGTTTTTTTTTCATGCAGAGGAAGCATGATACCATAACAGTGGATAAGAGCATGATTTTGTTTGCCACACAAACACATATTTCAGTCTTGACTCAAATATCTATTACTTACTTTACCTCTAATACATATTAGAATATTTAACTCAACTAGCCTCTGTGAGAATCTGTTTTCTCATGTGTAAAATGGGATAATAATAAGATTACATGGTAGTTTAAGTCAGATAATGAAAATCAGGAGTATTTGACAGTGCATAGTATTTCATAAGCTTGCAAAAATATCATCTATAATTATTAGCAAATAGTGTTAACTTTAACACATTTAAAAACTGCTTAACTATCTGCTTACTAATAACTAAAGTAATTAAAAGTAAGTCATAATTTACTGCTGTGCTGTTTCTGAAAACCAAAATGTGATGGACTGGCAATCACCAAAGAGATATTTATTATCATTTAAAAAGTAAATAAATCTTAAACTGGAAATAAAAATGTTAGTACAAATAAAATTACATTTTTTATGATTAATGAGGTTTAGATTGGTGAAGAAATTAAAGACTCAAAATGTCCATTTCCTAAAATCTTTGCTTTTTCTCTTCTTCTAGTAAGGGTTACAGATTGTGGGTATCAAGCATGAAATCGTTTTTAATAAAATCCAGGTGCATACATAAGATTTTGAACCACTTGTAATTGTTTGGTTTGGAACTGTCTGCAAAGCAGTGATTTGGGAGGAACCCTGTAACACAACAGTTACAGCCATGAATTATAAATAAATAACTATTAATGTAAGAAACAAAGGGACTTCTTAAGTTTGCATTTTACTTCTACTCTGCAGTGGTACAATTTCAAATCTCAAATTTGTTCGAAATTTGGAATTAGGTACTAGAAATCGGAGTTTTTTTGAATATGTACATGTTTGTGGACATATGACATAAAATAGTTGCATATATATTTGCTAGAGTTTAAATTTCTACCTTGAATGTACAGTTTTAATAAATTCGCCTACAAGTCCTTTAAATCTGTACTTTTCCACAGGAAAAGGTATCAAGTTGTTCTAGGGAATGTGACCTAGTTTTTCCAAATTAGCATTCATGACGTTTTCTGGCTGAGTCTTAGCAGAACATATTGAAAATGTAGTTCTAATTGTTTACAAGCCTTTCTACTCCTGTGTTGCTTAGTATCATCATTTAGAAATCCCCCAAGGATGCATTTATCTGCATTAAGAAACCTACAATCACATGGTTAGGTGACTGTTTTTTCTTTGCCTCTGAAGATTTATTGTGACAAACACAAGTTTATATTTTGTTGCTGATTTAATGATAAAATTAATGCATGCTTATTTTTTAAAACTTGAAAACACTGAAGGATATAAAGAAGACAAAAATTCACACATTGTCCCATTTATATAAATAAAATGGCAGTTAATAGTTTAGTGAAGTTTAGATCCATTTAAGTTTAAACTATTAAAATTGAAATTTACATAAATTTTGCATACTGACTTTTAAAACTTAATATTATGCCATAATTCTTTTTCAGAGTTGTCATAAGGGATGTGTAAACATAATTTTAAAAGTCAGGGCTCAATCAGAGAAGAACAGTACATTCATATGTATGTGCGTACATATACACATACACACATGTATATGGTTCCTTATATATGGATCAATCATTTTATGAATGCTATTTCTGCACATATAATAAGAAGGTATTTTTAAAATTATAACGGTTGAATTTTATGCAATTGAGCAAGCAGGGTAAACAGTCTGCATGAAGCTGCTGCTCTGTGTCTGATGCTGGAGACTGAAGTAAGCTGGGCCAAGCAGTTGAAAAGGAAGGACAACTGTGAAGAACAAGGGGAGAAGGGTAAGCTAGAATAGTCTAGAATGAGCTGGGTCCAATGAGTACAGTACACTGGAGTATCTCATGGCCTCCAACTTTGGTGATGGATGACCTGTAAAGAGGGGCTGGAATTTACCTCAACAGCAAATCATGTGCCTGGTTCAGGACTTGAAGAAGCTGATGAAAGAGAGCCAGTGGGCACTTCAGGGACTATGGCCTTGCAGGCAGAAAAGGGACCAAAGACCCCATTCTTGGCAGGGGAAGGCACTCCCAAAGAAAGGGAAAATTTAAAGGTAAGCTGAGGGAGTTGCAATAAAGAAAAGTCTGCTGGTGGGGCAGCACCTGTGGCTCAGTAGGTAGTGTGCTGGCCCCATATACCAAGGGTGACCCCATAAAACTGGCCCCAGCCAAACTGCAACAAAAAAATAGCTGGACATTGTGGCGTGTGCCTGTAGTCCTAGATACTTGGGAGGGTGAGGCAAGAGAATCACCTAAGCCCAAGAGCTGGAGGTTGTTGTGAGCTGTGACGCCACTGCACTCTACCAAGGATGACAAAATGAGTCTGTCTCTAAAAAAAAAAAAAAGAAAGAAAAGTCAGCTGGTTTACCTTTAAACCAGCCATTGCTAAATTTCATACCTGAGCAAGTTTCCTGCCTTTCCTGGAATTCTGGACCATTGGGAATACAGCTTATAAACACCCTTGCTGTGTCTGTGAACACTCTGAGGAAAAAACAATGGCCATAAAAGAGGCTATGGCAAGACCTAGAAAGGTAAATTAACTAGGTCTTTTCCTGCCCAGTTAACAGGCCAAGCAGATACCCATTGTGGAGATTTACATTTGTCTGGGGCAGAGATCAAGGGAGTAGCTCAAGCCCTGAGATATGGGCAGAAGAGCTTATATCCCTTATTGCAGAGGAAGATCCTTTGTGGTGATGAGAGGAAAACTCATTTCTCCCACCAATTCCTCAGGGGAGATTGATGCCAGAGGTGTTTTACTCCACAGGGAACTAATGGAGTTTAACACCTCCTAGGAATCTGTGTGTGTGACTTCAGAAAGGAGGCTGCCCTACACAAAGCTCAAGGCTGCTCAGACCCTTAAAGTTAATAATAGTAAAAACAATAGGAGCTGATATGCTCACTCAGAGAAACTGCTGGTGTCTTTGTTCCCTCCTTCAGCTTACACTCTGGGCAAATAGATTTCAATAAAAGCAGAGTGGAGCAAACACTCCGGGCCATTGTCAGAACCCCTGGAATAGGTGGTGGTCCCCTGAGTTCCCACCTTTGAAAATTTTATTCTGTGTCCCTTATATTTTTCTTTATTGTTGTTTGTAACTTTATATGTCTTTACTCAGTCACCACCAGTTCCACAGGTCTTACCAGACCTTGCCCCCAGGGTGGGACCTGGAGAGGCCTGGCTGCTGATTCACATCCAGAGAGGAACACCACCAGCAGAAGCTGTGCAGGAGCTATGATAGTGTGCTGTACTGTGCCCTGCCCCTCGTCTTCCAGAAGATCTCTACCTTTGCTACATGATGCCTTCCAAGTCTCATGCAAATGCCCTTGTCTGGTACACCTACCTCAGAACTGTGCAGAGTAGGGAATTCTAGAAAATGCAGGTCCCATGTAAGTAGGCAATATATCCACTGCAATAATTTTCATTTTAATGCTTGTAAATGTTTCATGAAATGAGCATAGTGTACTCACATCATCCTACTCAATAAATGAATGTTTGGAAATACTAAGCCTAATAGTATTTGTATATGCTCTATTTTTTGCACCCTGCCTCTAGGGAATTGTGGCATCTGGCATTTGTTAACTGTTAGAACTTATCGATTTTCCTGCTTTTTTGCCCACTTGTTCTTACGTTTCTTCAGGTCTCAGCTTAAGAAGAATGTCACAGAGAATTCTTCCCGATTATGTAAGACCAGTTTGTGGTCCCCACTGTGCTCCTAAAGCTCTGCTGCAGCACCCTTACTTTCAGAGCAGCCACCTGTGTGTGGTGTGTGTACCTGTCTGTGTCCTTCACTGCACTCAAAATTACCTGAGGGCAAAGTCTCTCACTTACTGTGAAATCTTCAGTTCTTAGGAGGTGTATGATAGGTAAACAATCAATGCTTTATGAGTTAATAAAATTATATCATTCACTGAACCAAGATGATGTATTATTTTTCTTTTTTATTACTTTCACTATTTAAAAAACACCCTCTGATTTTAGTTATCTGACTTTTCCTTGGGAAAATGAAATGGAAATTGTTTTCCCCTGGCCTCACAGGTGTTTTGCAGGCACCCGTGTATGAACATCCCTTGAAATGTTTGCTGCTAGAGTCACACTGTTGGCTAATATTTACTGAAATATCAGCCATTTCAGAGTGAAGTAATAATGCTTTGAAATTTTCTGTTTTGAATTTTTTTTGAAATTAACTCTTAAAATTAAAAAGCAAGTGCCTATGTACTGTATTTTTGCTATTATCATATAAAAACTCTAGATAATTCATTGCCATTCTTTTGACAAGTTTACCTGTGAAATAAATATTAATGTCAATATCCATGACATTGTCTCTGATTCATCTGTTATTCAGGGTGTTTTTGCAAATAATAGTTTCAACCTAAAGGAGGAGAAGGGTACTATGAATAAAGGATAGGCAAAGGAAAATTTGATGCTTAAATATTTTGTTTTCTGTTACTATTACCAGTATATTTAAGATGTTACCTTTTGTGTTTTTCTAACTATATCAGTTATTGAAACCGTGGGTATATTAGTGTTAAAAAGATAGCACGCTTTTCTCCAAAATCTGTGATATGGCTGTATGTATTGCATTACTTTCTGGTCATATTTTCCTTTTGCATATTTTTAGCTATATTTTCCAAAAAAACCTAGGAAGTTCTTAAATAGTTAATTATTAAATAGATTTCATGACCTAGTACATAATGGTGGACAGGGGAATGGAGAAGCAAAGAGAGAAAAGGAGGGAGGGGCTGGGGGGGTCACTGTGTTTGGCACACCTCTTGGGGGAGGAACACATTTATAAGAGGGACTTTGCTTGACAAATGCAATTAGTGTAACCTGAATCTTTGTACCTTCAATGAATCCCCAACAATAAAATAAACTTGTTGCCAGTAAGGTATCCTTTTCATCATCCCAAATATTAGTTCTATTCTGTTTCTTTTATTTTATAATGCAGGTGTCTCAATCAGTGCCCCTAAAATTGCCATACATAAGAAAAATAGGAAATTGTAGCTAAATGTACCTTTACTTACAAAATATTCATTGCAAAATTTTATAAAACATTTACAGAATATTATCCTTGTAAAATTTTGCAATGAATATTTTGTAGATAAAGGTACTTTTAGATACAATTTCTCATTTTTCCTATGTATTGTGACTTTAGGTACCACTTGTATTTTTGGTCCAGCTTTGTGAAAAGCATAATCAATAGATTTTAATCTTATGAATGTTTCTTTCTTTTATTAGCAAGCAACCAGAGATGAGTCTTAAATAAAGTAGAACACTGAAATATCAATGGAGGAATTTTGATGCATCAGTTATAAACACACACATTCTCAGCAGTCTGCATAATAAGGGATAACTTTATCATTTCCTTTCCTTGTTGGTAATTTAGATTTGGTGGGTTCTAAGATGTTGAGATGAATATCTGCGGGTCCAGGTATTTTCTTCTCTTAGATTTGTTCCTGCACTTGAACTTCGCTGCTCTCTCCAACTCTGACAGTAAGATCACCATGTAACTTATCTCTGTCAAGCCAGCTGCCCTGAGAGGGCCTCCAGGAGATAGTTGTTCACCACTGATGATGACATGGGCCACAGGGGGAAGTATGGGCTGTGCCTGGAGGTATCAGTGGCATTTTATCATATTCTTCCTCAAATTTGGGATTTTATTTCTTAAGGAATAATTTTTAATAAATGCCTTGACTATTGGTCTTACCTAACTAATCCAGCATTCTCAAATATTGAATAGTACACTTACATTCCGAATAGTACTCACATTGCTTTATTTAGTTGATTAAGAGAAAAGTAATATATGAAAAATATTACATCTTAGATTATGGAGCCTCAAACATTATCTATATCCCTTGGTCTTTCCATTATGTATTTGTGCTTAAACTTATTTCTTTAATTTTCCCTTGGGTTAAGAAACATTAAAATTCAATGGACTAAGTTTATTTTCCCTGCATAGTTCAATTTCTTCATCATGGAATTAGGGAAAGCTTTGCTGTCAGATTCATTTTTATTTCATTGTGCAGATCACCTTTTACCTGTCTTGTGCCTCAGAGGAATTATAGTTCTTAAAAGCTAAACAACAGATATGAAGTGTGCACACAAATAGGGAAGAAGTAGCTGTGATAACTGGTGATTGTTGCTGTTTCAGAATCAGGTGCTTTTGTCTCTAGATCTTTATCTTTTTTCTTTTTCCAAAAATCCTCAACCTGTAGAGTAAAGCCAAGAACATAGCAGATAATCAATAGCTTTTCAAATAAAAGAAATAATAGAAAGAGAAATAGATGTTACATTATAAAAAAAGCCCATTGCTGGTTATTTCTGGGGGATCTGGGTCAAGTGTTTAATTCTTGAATGTTAGTACGCTATATGGGTCGGGAGACAGGAGACAGAGAAAGATGGTATTTACTACACTGTGCACCAGCAGGGATACTAAAAACTCCTCGGTGTTTCCTGATGTGTGTGAATGGTGCTATAGCTCATCTTGCTCTTCTTCTTCCTCCCCTTACTAAAAGGATACGTTAAAATTCATTGAGTTCTTGTTAAGTACCTTTTAACCTCACTGATTCTGCTCAGAATTAATGATATGGTATCAGAGCTACACCATTTTCCATTTGTCCTTTTAATGCTGCTTTTCTGCACTCTGTACAGTGGAGATAAGGAGAAACCATAGCCCGATTGCGGAGACAAGGAGACGTGGATGAAGTGGACATGAGCCTACATACGAAGCTTCTAAGCTCTTCCTTCATCTCCTAATCAGTTCACGAGATGACAAGAGAAAAGATGGGTACTCCCAACTAGACGTTGGATAAATTTAAACCAAATGCAAGTGCTATTGCTCTCAATAGTAAAACCTATTTCCAAAGACACATTGACTCTGCTGCTTTATTTAGATTCTGAGTCATTGAAGAATGGATTTCGTTTTGGAATGAATATGTGCAAATACTACAACAATAAAAATATATAATGAGTGAGAAACTAAGAGAAAATCGATAATAAAGCAAGGACAGTCTGCAAGTAAATGGCAGAACCATATAACAGGGTTTTTATGGAGTTGTTAGAGTTGACTAATAAACTGGTATCTTGTATTAGAGATAGAAGACAAACAGAGCCTTATGTACTATATATATACACATACACATTGACCCATGCAATATGGAGACCGAAAAATCCTGTGATCAGCCCTCTACAAGGTGGAGACCCGGCAAATCTGGTAGTGTCATTTGAAAGCTTGAGTTAGAGAGGTAATGGTATAGATTCCAATCCAAGCCTGAATACATGAGAACCAAGAACAGCAAGAGCAGAAGACTCATGTATCAGTTCAAGCAGTTCTTAGACTTTTAGTTCTTAGGCCTTAGACCTCCTCCACCTTTGTGTTCTATAACTCTTCCATAGAAGGAAAGATGCTCATCCACATTGGGATAGGAAATCTACTTTACCCAGTCCATCAATTCAGATGTTTATCTCCTTTGTAAACATCCTCACAGTATCTGTGATCTAGCCAAATTGGTACATAAAATTAACTATCATGTCTCTCATCTTCTTAATGGTCAGGACCTGCACTTCTGTAAGATGGATGAATGAGGAGACCTATTACTCTTTCTGGTACTGCATTTTGTAAGACATTCCCCCTGTGGCTTCTTATAAAGGAGAGATGGTACACTACACTTAGCGATTTCATAATATATAACAGAAAATTTCAAATAACTATTCCTGAATGAAGGCCAATATCATGACACCAAAGCATATTTCTGTTGAGGAAATTTGAGGTGGAAAAGAAAACTGATCCCCAAACACAGTTTCCAATATCAGGATTGGTCCAGGAATAAATTTAGTCTGTAGATCAAAGTTTTTCAATGCTTGGAGTGTTACTCCATGAGGGCAGGACAAATAGATTAGTGGTATGTTGAAGAGTCCAAAAGAATCCTATACATAATATAGTAAATTGATTTTCAATAAAAGTTTTAAAAAGGAATAAAATCTTTTCAAAAACTGGATATTCATATCGACAAAATGAATCTCGACCATCACCTCACATCATATATAATAATTAACCTGTGATGGATTTTAGATCTAAACTTAAAAGCTAATGCAATGGTATTTCTATAAGGAAACACAGTAAAATAGCTTCACAACCTAGGATTTATTATGTTCTATCAAGCAAGGAACATAAAAGAAAAAGTACTATGCATTCAGTTTGAAAACTCTTGTTCATAAAAAGATGCCATTATAAAATGCATTGGCAGGCCACAGTCTGGAAGAATACATTTGCAAAATGCTTAAGACTGAAGCTTTCAATTTCAGCTTTTTAGCTGCACATGCTGAGGAAAGCCCTCACTCAGGTGAAAAGCTAATAAATGTGTGCCAGACAGCACAATTATCCTCTTTCAAGGGTGACTTCTCTCAAGTGTCTGCCTGCTTTTGACCTCGCTCCATGGGTTCAAATACAGTAGTTCTTTCAAATTTGGGGGGGAGGAGCTTATAATTGTTATTTGGTAGAAGGTTAATTCAATCAAGCTACTCTACAATTTCTTCCAGTGATTCTTATAAACTCTGAAGTTTAAGGAGCACTGCCAAAATGAGAAGACTAAGTTATAAAGTCAGCAATTCTTTTTAGCCAATAATATTTTAAGATCTTATGTAGCTAATGATATTACAAGTAGCTCCAAAGCAGTACAAAGAAAAGCACTGATTCTTGCTCTTTAAAGGAGATTGATGTTTAAAGATAAAATAAGATTTCTTTGAAATTAATTTTGCATGCAGTGAAAACAGACAGACATTAACAAGTGTCTTTGATTATGATATTATGCCAGAATTCAGATGTGACCTCTGAACTTTATATAACCTTACAGCTGCCTGTATGGAGAATAATTATTTAATTTGGCATAAGAAAAGTAAAACACGAGTCTCAGCTCCATTTCTTAATAGGATTGAGGTCTTAGGCAAGTTCTGTAGTTTCTTTGACCTAGAGTCAAATGGTCAAATTACCTAGAGTAATTTTATTCACTTAATGTTCTCAAGGTTCATTCATCTTGCAGCATATGATGAGATTTCCTTTTATTTTAAGATTAAATTATATGGATAGATCACATTTCATTTATTTATCTGTTGATGGATAGTTAGGTTGTTTTCAACTCTTGACTATTGTGAATAATGCTTCAATGAACATATCTGTGCAAATATCTCTTTGAGATCTTGATTTCAATGCTAATTTTTAAAATAACTTTGAGTCATGTAAACGTGTTTCTTGTGTGAAAATAATGGATCTACATAGGAGAATTTGAAGGAATACTATGCACTCTAAACCCTGAATATTAAAAAGTAAAAAAACATGCTAATAATTTCCTACTTTTCTACTTTAAGTTCTTAGACCTATTAACAACTCAATCAGTAAAGGACTTTTGTAGCATTGAGAAATTAGGTAACATTTCCAATGAGACCTCGATTGGCAAATGAAACGTGTAGGTCAGATTTGCATTTGATTTTCATCCATAAAATTTTATATTTAACACATCTGCATTTGTAAATGCAAGTCTTAGCAAGATCCATCGCACATCAGGAAAAAAATTTAGAAAGCAAAAAACAATTTTAATATCTTTAGTTATTTTAAAAGAACATATCTAAAAACTTGAGAGTTCACCTCAAATCAGTGCTTTTCCACATTTCTAAAAGGTAAACAGAGATTGAATATCATTTATTTAGAATTTGTCTATAAAATTAATCATTTAGCAAACATGGCTCAGATATCTACTGTTTAAAAAGTGTTGTAAAAGAAGTTTGGTGAATAATTCTTGACTCATGTACAAATAATCATAATAAAATTCTTCTATGAAGTAAGCACCGTACATAAGAAATAATATGTTACAAACATTCAGAGGATGGAATGAATAGGCTGTAACTTCCTGAAGACCCAAGAATAGTTGAATGTATGAATTAGAATGTAATTCATTGATATAATAATGAAGTATAATTTAAACTATATTTTGACTTGCAGAGAAAGGAAAAGGAGAAACTTCAGGCAGTGTAAGTAGTACATTTTAAATTATATTGGATGAAACTAGAATATATGTTCTGGAAACAATTCAAATTAAGTATAATTGTAAGTGATTAAGCTGGCAAGGTAGTTTAAAGTCGCTGTGTAGATGGGGAGCTTGGGAGGTTTCTGAGCAGAAGAGCAACAGGACTAAGTATCTGGCAAAATAAATCTGAAAAAAATATACATATGATAGATGGTAAAATAAATTTATTAGATAATTGCATTATTTGTGGCAAGAAATAGAAAGAGCCTAAACTAATGAGTTGGCAGTGAGAAGAGAAATGAGGGCACATATGAAAATATATAATGCAGGTAGAATTTTTAAGACTTAGTAACCAACTGGAAATAGTGAGGTCAAAGAGGAGAGAAAAAATTAAGATAATTTCATTTTTTCACATCTGATTTAGGTAGAGAAATTTGTCATTATCAGAAACTTTGAAGTAAGAAAATGAGACAACCTTGAAGAGAAAAAGAAGATATCACATTTACAATGTCAGCAGGACACAAAAATGAAGGACACAAAATTGGGAAAACACATAGTCTGGTAGGAAGGTATTACAGACTCAAATTTAGGAATTATATTTAAAGAGTTAATCATATATACTATCATATTATCCAGCAATCTCACTTCTGGGTATATATCCAAGAGAAAGGAAACCAGCATATTGAAGAGATGTGTGAACTACGTTGATCAGAGCCCTATTCACAATACCAAGGTATAGAATCAATCTAAGTGTCTGTGAGTGAATGAATGGATAAGACAATGCAATGCTATATATATATATATATACAATGCTATATTACTCCACCACAAATTAATGAGATTCTGTTATTTGTAACAATGTGGATGAAACTACAAGACATTATGTTAAGTGGAATAAGCCAAGAACACAAGGAGCAATGTCACCTGCTACATGGAAGCTAAATATTATATCTCACAAAAGGAGTGAAAAAAATAATGGCTACAAGAGGCTGGGAAGGGTAGTGAGGAGGGTTGGATAAGGAAGGGTTATCAATGGGTACAAAATACAGTTTGATACAAAGGATGAGATCTACTATTTGGTACAACAATATAATATAGCAACTATAATTAACAATAATTTATTATATATTTCAAAATTGCTAGGAGAGTGGATTTGAAATGTTTTTAGAACAAAATAACGATAAAGATTGAGGGATAAATATTCCAGTTACCCAGATTTGATCACTGTACACTGTATGCTTGTACCAAAATGCCCCATGCGCTCCATAAATGTGTGAAGTTGTTATACATACATAAATTATTTTTTGAAGAGAAGTAATAGTTCTTTAGAAGTAATGAAATGTTAAAGGATGAGAGGGGATCTGGAGAGAATGGAACAAATAAAAGCTTGAGAATTTTTTTGTTCAGGGAGAAAATGAAACTGGTCCTATGTAAAGGAGGAATCAGGGATGGGAAGAAATTCGGATTATTTGTGTCACAAAACCCAGTGTGAAGAGAGTTTTAAGATGATGGTTAGAAACAGGAGCATTATGGGCAAAATTTACATTATAACTTGGTGCCAAATGGAGAGGGTGAAAAAATTGTCACTGAAAGGAAAGGAACCTAAATTATGCAATAGTGTTATGAAAGTTTGAAAAGGGAATGTTTTAAAACTGTCTCAGACACATCAATGTACTGATAAAGATGAATGAGTAGAGAAGTAGGGCCTATTTAAAGGAGAAAAAAAATGTAATATGGCTGTTCCAGACCTAGAAAGATGTTTCTAGACAAGAAATAGAAACGGGGACAAGGTGTTATGCTTGAAAGGAGTTACTTCTGATACAAGATAAAAGAAGAAGCTCAGAGAAAAAACAAAAATATTAGATGGGGAGAAGTTGAGTTAAATAGTTTTACGCGTTCTTTTTTCTTTTTTTATTTGCAGTTTTTGGCCGGGGCTGGGTTTGAACCCACCACCTCCAGCGTATGGGGCCAGCGCCCTACTCACTGAGCCACAGGTGCCACCCAGTTTTGTAGGTTCTTGATCTTGTGAATAAGGAGTAAGCCAGAAAGGCACATAGAACACAGTGATATTGAGAGGCTGGGTGTCTCCTTGTGCGTGAAATACACATGTTGGTAAACTCTTATTTTTCTCTTGTTGCTGGGATCCATTCCATCTAAGAACACGCAGGGATTGTTCTTCCCTTACACTCCCATTTCTCTACATTTCTATATTTCACAATCTTTGTTCATTGTTATGGGATTGATTTTTCTTTCATACATGTCTCCCATGTTTATTATGAAACCGTAACAAAGCTTTTCAGAAGCTGATACTTCTGAGTTTATAAAATCTAAAACAAAAGCATTGCAAGTCCCAATTGTGTGGAAGGCTACGGAGGGAAGATCACTTGAGCCCAGCAGGTGGAGACTGCAATGAGCTATGATCGTGCCACGGCACTCTAAACTGGGTGACATAGTGAGATCCCATCTCAAAAACAAAAGAAAAATGAAAGAAAACAAGGAGTGAAGGAAGGAAAGAAAGAAAGACATCTAAGACAAAAGTTAAAGTTAGAAAAGAAAGCTTTACAGTCCTAATAAATGTGGAAGTATGATGGAGGAACTTAGAGTCCCTACCTTAGTAAAAGTGTGGATAAGCTCCTACCATCCCAAAGAAAAAGCTGTAGGAGACTCAAAGAGTAGGCTAATTTTGGGCAACAATGCAGGTGAGTGTTTTTATCCTAATCAAAAATGGTGTTTCCCAAACTTTGCCACTCCTTTGAATCATATGGGAAGCTTTTAAAAGATCCAAACCCAATTATAGCACAACAATACAGGGAAAAGGGAAAGGGAGGGTTGGGGCGGGGAGAGGATGGGTGGAGGGAGAGCAATGGGTAATTGATGTGTCCACATTTACGGTGCATCTTAGAAGGGTACAGGTCAAACTTACTAAATGTAGAATATAAATGTTTGCACACAATAACTAAAAAAATGCCATGAATGTTATGTCAACCAATTGGATGAAAATATTTCAGATTGTATGTAAAACCAACACATTGTACCCCATATGATATAATAAAAAAAAAAATGAAAAAAAAAAGAGGTTAGCTCAGCAGGCCTGTGTTGTCCAAACCCTGCACTTTGCAATGAAAGGTCCAGTTCTTTGTCGGGTTCCCAGGAGATAACCTCTAAGCCATTGGACTTTCCCACCTAATAAAATGTCTTTGTTTTCCTGGAGCCCTGGGCCATGCCCGCTAGTTCATGCTAACTGGTGATTTATAGTAGGGGCCTCAGGATGTCTGTATTAGTCTTGACCTCCTGAGATATCGAAGGCTAGGTTGCCCGTGCAGACAGTGTGCCGTGCTCACACGGCTGAGCCCGTTAGGCTTGGGGGAGCTCCTTAAGTATCAGTGCACTGTGTATGCAGGTACACATCATTGCTGGGAGAATTAAGCGTCATTTGGTTCCATTTCCCAGCTGCTGAAACATTATAATGTTACTGGGGAGAAATGAATTAACAGAGCTTAAATCAAAAGGAAGAATGTTGGTTATCTACCTTTCGTAAAACTCAAAAGTTATTGAGTAATATTGTAACAAGGGTTGACCAAATATGTAGAAAACAGAATCTTTATTATGAAAACACAAGTCTCTAAAAAGTGGGAAAAAATAGCAATGTAAAGTAAAAGAAAGAAAAAAGAAAGAATTCATACAATTACCACATAAGAACATTTATGTGTTTTATAATAAAACATCTGACTACATTGCTCAATTTAAAATACAGTATCTAAATATGGTGCATAGAAAAATGTCTTGAAATGCTAATGAAAATTACTAACCATGTACAATTTTCTGCTTATAGTCATTTTGACTTATCTTCATAGTAATTTTTGTTTGTTTTGTAATGTAAAAATTAGATCCGTTATTCATCTTGTCAAAAATATTCTTGAGCAGAACAGCATTCTCAAACAAGAAAAACCACAAATGAGAAGTAAATAAAAGCATGTGAATGTTTTATTACCTTTCAAAGTGCCTTTCTTGAAAGACCATCACTTCATGGCCAATAACTCTGCTCGGTCCTGAAATAACCATGGGTTGGATATCTCTGCTGTCATTAGCCTCAAGGCAGCCAGAAGGAAGACCTTTTACTACCTACCCCAAGGATTTCTGTGGCCAACCGGAGTGGGGTGCATCAGCAAGAAACCAACTGAGTTTTGGTTTTGAAGAAACAAATGATAAATCTCCTAACTGGTACCTTTCAACTACAGGTCATACGATTGTACGTGAGGAATTAGATCTAGTGTGTACTTGGAATGAGAGCTGGGCATTTAGCAAGTAACAGTCGCCATTCCTACAATTTGTAAAGGCAGGGCAGCCCTGTAGTATAGATTTTGTATTTTGATGGAATTGGTTTGAATAACCTACACAAGGCAGAAGTGGGCAGATGAATGGGTGGCTCTATTTTCTGCAAATACATCAATACTTTCGTGACAGCCTCCAAAGTTCACCTCCTCAGTGTCCACCAGCTTATTGGAGCCTTTGAACCATCAGAGTACATCCGCTCAGCCACTATTACCCCTGAGCATAGTTAGCCTTAAAGTACGAAGATGAGTCTGACTCTTTTATCTGAATTAAAAATAACAAGCATGTTAAATAAATTAACATGATGCTTTTGTATGTTAACTTCTCCCATAATAGCCCCGCAAAGAGGAAGAACTCGGGAAGAATGATAATTCAGTCTCTTTGCAGCTAGAAGGATGTTAGTGGTATTTCTTGACATTTTGTTGGCTTATACGTGAACCATGCCATGAAACACAGTGCACACAGGGACATTTATTTGCCATAGCATCTTTGACAAGTGAAATTCCCCCACTAGACTATAAATAAAAACAGCTGTGCAATCTCAGACACGTTACATAAGCCAAAGATGGGTCAAATTTAAAAATGAAACAGGTTTTGTGGGGTTTAAGCTCCTCTTGCTCTTAAATATCATTACAGACAACTTAATCATGCATTTTAGAATAACTGTGGTTTTTCAAAAATGAAGCCAGGGGCTTCCCACTTTAATCTAGAAAATTGTTTTGTTGTGGAGCCTTTGCTACTATTGTTATTGAAGGAGCTCAGGAAATTTTGCCCCAAAATAAGACTCCATGGTATAAAGACTATTTTCAATTAAAGGCACTTGCAGATTAACAGGCTTTGCAAGGGGCCTTCCCTCTTTCTTCATATAAAACCAGACGCATCAAAAAGAACAATCAACTTCCCTTGACCTACCTCCAGGAATGAAGATCAAGAGGGTAGCCAGACCTGGCCCAAATCACTTAAAATATAAATCTGTCTCTCAGGTTAATTTAATTTCTAGAGAGAATCATCATTAACATTCAATCTGTTGCTCCCATCCATTCATTCTCCCCGGTATCTGTTCATCCTGCTAGTAACCCTTTATTGCCCCTGAACCAAATATCCTACGTTCCTCATGTCTTCTTCTCTCTAAAATGAGGGTATCTAAATTTCTGGACCCCCCCCCCCCCCGGGGAAATTGGGTAATCCCTCTGTGATTCTCTCCGTGCCCACGGTAAATAAATCTCTCATTAATCTACCTTATTGTGAGTTGATCTTTCGGCAAACCTTTTCGGGGGAAGGGGGAAGTTTTCCCTCACCCCCACCCTTCCTTCTCATTTTGCTTCCCTGGACCTCTGGGATAAAGAGGTAGCAAGTTTGCTCTTCATCCCAGAGGAGGAATGAAAGATGATCCAGTCGGAGCCAGCAGAACGCCCCTGTTCGTTTAGCTCCAGAATTGCCCTTTCCTCCTTGGATTCCCTTCTCCACCTGTCAAGGGCAACCTCCTCCCAGGTTGGGGGCCCCCTCCTCAGCAACCCTTCGCAGGCCCTTCTCTCACTCGTCCTTCCTCTAACTCGTCTAAGAGCAATTGTTCTGACCCATGAAGATGGAGGGGAACCCTTTTTTTTTTTTGAGACAGAGCCTCAAGCTGTCACCCTGGATAGAGTGCTGTGGCATCACAGCTCACAGCAACCTCCAATTCCTGGGCTCAAGCGAGTCTCCTGCCTCCGCCTCCCAAGCAGCTGGGACCACAGGTGCCCGCCACAA
>CAUYRH010042627.1:0-24723 GCA_963574655.1 Perodicticus potto | reverse complement strand
TAACAAAAATCAATTTTAAAAATTTATTAATTAATCATGAATTATTGTCTTCTTACATAACTAAGTACTCTTCAACCTGCATACAATTTTGTAACCAAAATTCACTCAACATGTAACTCAAAGACAAAAACAAGATAAAATCACAATGAAAAAAAAAAAAAAGAAACACCACTTAAATAACCTCTCTGATGCCTGTCTCATTTGTAAACCAGTGGTGATACACTCTGCCCTTTCCTTTCTGGGTTATATGGTCAAGTGGCCATGAAAGCACTTTTCAGTCATAGAACCACTTTTTGCTACTCTGACATGAATGGGCAGGTGTAACCTGCCGTAAGTTTTACAATGAAATTCCACTCAATCATATTTCTTGAGGTTGTTAACTCTGAACGGCAATACCATACTTAACATCTGTTTCATTCTTACTGGTGCCCAGCAAATCTTTATTTCCTTCATCTTCACTGCAGCTCCCAGACAGTAGAGTGCACAGATGAGGAAAGACATGCTCAGGAAAGTTGAGCCCCTTACCCTGGGTCACACTACCAGAAACTGGCAAGATGAGCCAGGATTTGAACTAGGGTACCTGGCACTGCAGGCCTATACTCCCAGGATGTGAAGCCCGCCCTTGAGAACAAACCAGTGCCCTGGGGTGCCCTTCCCACCTTGGAGACAGGCCCTTCTTACCAGGTGGGATCACCTTCACCTCGGTGCTACGGCTGACTGACTGGCTCCCCCGGTAGGCGCTGCATGTGTAGGAGCCCTCGTCCCTAGCCCGCAAGTTGTGGATCAGTAGTGTGCCATCTGGGGACTGGTAGACACGGTAACCATCAGCCTGCACAGGAAGCCCATTCCTGGAGGGGAGAGGACACTGGGAGAGCCATTCCAGGATCCTGGTCTTTGAGCTCTAGGAGGCCTGGGAGCCAGAGGGAAGAGGTAATCAAAGGCCATTCCAGAGGCAACCACTCCCCTTGATGGTAAACAGATGACCCTCATCTCAAAAAGGAGATGGGACAAGTGTACCAAAAGGATAGGAAGGAAAACATTATCAAAGCAGAATAATACAAGTGAGGTGAACTCACATGAACTAAGTTACTATAACTTAGATCACACTAAGTTACTGTAAATCTACCTCTTAGCCACCAGGGAACTCCACTCTGGCTTTTTGTGACAAAGGTCTTTTAAGCAGCCATTCAGTACAGACCCTGCCCTGAATCAGACATAAATACTAAGCACTCCCTGCCGGGGGAGGGGGGGGCGCAGCATTCCCAAGAGCCTTCCCTGAGGACAGCTGGCTGAGGCCCGGCTGGAGAAGGCAGGAGCAGCTGGCCAAAGGAAAAGGGAGAAGTACACATGGAGGCTGGAGACCCAAACAGCAGGGTCTTGAACTTTGGCAGGAGTTTGACTCCTGAGGATAATGGAGGGGTCTAAGCCAAGCAGGGACTGACATTTACACTTGGACAGGCTTGCAGCCTGCAGTGTTGGGTAGGAGAAGTGACTGTGAAAGCAGAGTCACCAGACACATGGGTACCCAAAGGGACAATTATATAGGCATCAAGATACGTGTAAAAGGATTGGGTAAAGGTCAGATCAAGGAGGTGGAGGAGAGGAAGAAATCAAGGATGACCAAGGTTTCCAGCTTGGGTCAGTGGGTGATGGTGGTGCCCCTCCAACTCTGGGAGATCCAGGGCAGTGCTCAGAGTGGAGGGGTTATTTTCCATCAATTCAAATTTGGGGTGCGTGTGAGATAGCAGGAAGTAGCGCTCAACAGAGTCCACAGCCAAATGGTGTATCAGCACCGGATGGTCCTGGAAAGTGCATGTCTGCAAGGTTGTCAACAGGGAGATCACAGAGACGAACCCAAGCGCTGAGAACAGCCCTTGAGGCACACCAGAAGACGGCTTCCAGGGGCCAAAGGGAGTATTTAAAGAAGGAGCAAGTGGTCAGCAGAACACTACAGGTCATTAAGAACCGAGATGTGTCCAGTGGGGTTAGGAGCAGGGGTTTAGTTGGTAGCCTTGGCCAGGGCAGTGTCCCGGAACAGGGGCTGATGTGAGGCCCCACTGCAGGGCTAAGAAGTGATCAGGGAGGTGCACGAGTTGGAGGCAGCGCACAGGGGCTACAGGGATATGCAGAGTTGAAGGAGGCATCTTTTACTTTTTCATTTCAAAAAGGGGAGTTGGCTCGGTGCCTATAGCTCAAGCAGCTAAGGCACCAACCACATACACCAGAGCTGGCAGGTTCATATCCATCCTGGGCCTGGTAAACAACAATGACAACTACAATCAAAAAATAGGTGTTGTGGTGGGCGCCTGTAGTCCCAGCTGCTTGGGAGGCTGAGGCAAGAGAATCGCTTAAGCCCAGGAGTTGGAGGTTGCTGTGAGCTGTGATGCTACGGCCTTCTACCCAAGGCAAAGGCTTGAGGCTCTGTCTCAAAAAAAATAAAAAATAAAAATAAAAAGAGAAATTATGGGCATAGTGGCTCACACCTGTAATCCTAGCACTCTGGTGGTCTGAGGCGGGTGGATTTCTTTAGCTCAGGAGTTCAGGATCAGCCTGAGCAAGAGCAAGATCCTGTCTCTACTAAAAATGAAAACTGAGGCAAGAGGATCACTTGAGCCCAAGAGTTTGAGTTTGCTGTGAGCTATGACATCACAGCACTTTATACAGGGTGACAGCTTAAGACTCTGTCTCAAGGGTCGGCGCCCACAGCACAGTGGTTACAGCACCAGCCACATTCACCGAGGCTGGTGGGTTTGAACCCAGCCTGGGCCAGCTAAACAACAATGACAATTGAAACAAAAAAATAGCTGGGTGTTGTGGCGGGTGCCTGTAGTCCCAGGTATCTGGGAGGCTGAGGCAAGTGTATCTCTTAAGCCCAAGAGTTTGAGGTTGCTGTGAGCTGTGACACCATAACACTCTACCGAGGGTAACATAGTGAAACTCTGTCTCACAAAAAAAAAAGAGAACGACCCATTCAAGTCACCTTCTTGACCATCTTTCTTTGATTCTCAGACCGGAAGCAGCCTTACAACTCCTTGGCACAGACAGCACCTGGGACTTCTAGAACACGAGGCTGTCTGCTCACAAGGAGGGCCCTGGGGCTCAGAAGACCCTGGGATACCTAGAACCTAGCCTGGTGTCATGAATTCTAGGGAGAGACGGGGCAAAAAATGAATGCATGCTGAATGAATGAACAAATAAAAGACCAACTGGCCGGAGCCACTGCTGCCAGCGACATGTTCAAGGTACGTCAGAGGTCCATGGAGCCGGCCAGCCTGAGCCTGTTCACCTTCAAAGTCTATGCAGCACTGAAAAAGGACTCACCCCCCACACACACAAATCCAATGGAGATTAATGAGCTTTCACTCTACTCAGTTCCCGAGGGTCAATCCAAATATATGGAGGAGCCACAGACCCAACTTGAAGAAAGCATCTCACAGCTGCAAAATCACTGCAAACCATATACAAGTTGGTGTCAGGAAACATACTCCCAAACTAAGCCCAAGATGCAAAGTTTGCTTCAATTTGGGTTCGACAGCTATGAATATCTCCAACCTGCCCCTTCTGGGTTTTTCTCAAGACTTGGTGTTACTGGTTTCGCTGGCCTTGTCGGACTCCTTTTGGCTAGAGGTTCAAAAGTAAAGAAGCTAGTATATCCACCTAGTTTCATGGGAATAGCTGCCTGTGTCTATTATCCACAACAAGCCATCGCATTTGTCCAGGTCGGTGGGGTGAAATTATATGACTGGGGTTTGTGAGGATACATAGTCGTAGAAGATTTGTGGGAAAAGGGGAACTTTCAAAAGCCAAGAAATGTGAAGAATTCACCTGGAAATAAGTAGAAAACTCCATGCTCTGCCCATTTTAATCAGATATAGGTAAACATTGGAAACTCCATACAGTAAATCAGTTATTTCTACAGACAAATGGCAGAGAAGTCAGTATTGAATGTATTAAACTGGCATTCTTCATCAGGAAAAACTTTACTAGGCCTCTTTTATCTTAGGTGATATTATTCTATAAGCAAACGAATATGAAATCCTGTCACCTAGAGATAATATATAAGCCTTAGAATTCTTCATTCTCATGTTGCTATTTATGTACATAATTAAAATCCAAATTAAAAAAAAAAAAACTGATGTGGGGGGGGGGGAAGATCACTGCAGGCCCCAAAGCTGAGTGTAGCCTGGCAGTTCTCAACCCCAGGGGAGATTGGACATTTTTAACCCTCATGACTGGCATCTAATGGGTAGATCCCCTGGGTGCTGCGAACACCCCGCAGTGCCCAGCACAGCCTCCACCTACCAGAGTTCATCGGGTCCACAGTGGCAGTGGTGCTGAGGTTAGGAAACCCTGGTGTAGCCCAACCAGCGGAAAGCAAGTAGCTCCACAGGGCTTCCCCATAGCACCAGGCCTGGTGGTAGGAGTGGAAGAAGGGCAGTGAGGACAGTGGTGACAGTGACATCCTTGGCAGAAAGGTAAACACCCATACCTGAGCTTGTGAGGGTCTGGGGGCAGCACTGCCTGGAACAGAGCGTTTACCTGGACCACCTGATATTCACACTTTCTCCTGCCACCACACACAGCAGCCTGGCGGTGTCTCCCTCTGGTACTGTCACAGTAGGGTGCATCCCTGTGATCATCAGCTCCCCTGGGCACAAGGAGCAGGCACTGTCAGCTGCTATACAGTTTCTGCCCCACCCATGCCACCTGACCTCAAAGGCCACTCAGGACTGCCATCTTACCCAGAACTCGGAGCTGGACCCATCGCTGATCTCGGTCCTGCCCGTTGAAGGCGACACAGGTATAGAAGCCACCATCATCTGCAGCCACTTGGCTGATGACCAGAGAGCCGTCAGGCTGCAGCTGGTGTCTGGGGACCAAACACAGCCAGTTGGCTCTAGCCCAAGGTGGGGGTTTCTTTCCCTAAAGCCCTGCTCCCACCATGGGGCCGTCCAGCTGCTGGCACTTTAATTACTTGAAAAAGTCTGACTTTTAAGTTTAACAGTAAAATCATTTCCAGTTTTCTGGTTTCTAGTTTTTGCTGCGTTCATTTGATAGGCTCAAGTCCTGGTCCTACCATGTATGAGCCAGTGTGGTATTAAGCTCCTGCGTGTTAAATGGGGGAAAAACAGGGTCTGCCTCAGGAGGGCTCTAGTGCAGATCAGGTGATAGAAAGTGAGCCTCATACACACTTCAGTGCGCTCTGCCAACGTCAGCAACATCACAGCCTCGTGTGTCCCTAACCCATCGTCCTCCTCCAGCAGTCACCTGTCCTAGCCAGCCTCTCCTTCCTGCCCGCTTGCCACACTCTGAAAAGGCCTGAGACCCAAACACTGGCCTACCCAAGGAGTCCATGCCCAGCATTCCCATCTCTCGGGGGCCCTGGAGTCCTGCCCAGGGGTGACAGCCTACCAGCCCAAGGGGAGGGGACAGAATGAACCTGGGAGAAGACACAGGCTGCCCGTCTCTATGCCACTCAATGACTGGTGGTGGGAAGCCTTCAGCATGGCAGGTCAGCCGGATCCGCTGGCCTGGACTGGCATCCACCACATTGGCCTGGTTCCGGTCCAAACGCAGCCTACAGTACAAGCATCCCCTGCGTGAAGGCCCTTGCCACTGCCCCACACCCCAACATGTTCTCCTGCACAGTCTCATGGTGCTTCCACCCCTCCAGCCAGATTTGCCCCTTGCTCTGGTTAAAATCCCAGCAGTGACTACCAAGGGTAAAACCTAATGCTACCCCGGACACCCAGCGCCAGACACATCTGCAACCCAGCATCTTCATCTGCCACCTCCCCAAGTGCCACTAGCTCCTTGACTTGGCATCCCTCTCTAAACAGAACCATTCCTCACGGCCAGCTCTGTGCCCTCTTCTAAGAGGCCATCTCCCCACCTCCAGCTCTCCTGCTCTCTCTCCCTTCCGTCTGAGTCATGAGCCCCCTCAGGAGACCAGCACAGGAGCCGTGCTTCTCTAGTCCTCACCCCACAGAGCCCTGAACAGCCACACGCCTTCCCTCCTCACGTCCCCGAGCTCACCCACCCTGGCCCTTGGGTAGGAGAGGCCGAGAGCAAGACAGCACTGTTGATACCTGGTTGTAGGCAGCAGGTGTGAGGAGGAGATAGCTCCCGGGCCCCCAGCATACCTCCCTGGGCCCGAATCCTGAGGACTGTGGCCCTGGGCTGGGTCCCCGGTCTGAGGGAAGTGCCTCAGCTCGGCCTCAGACAGCACAGCCATGTTACCCCCTGTCATGAGGCCAGAAGTGAGAGGTGTGAGCTCTGGGGAGAAGGGAGTAGAGGAAAGGCTGGCCATGAAGTGAGGCCAATGGGGAAAGCATGGAGCAATGGGGGCCACAGAGGGTCGCTGGTTTCAGGGAAGTTGACCCAAAGCAGCACCCAGGCCCCTCCAGTGAGGAGCAGCCCTGGCCCAAGCCCCATCCTGTCCCTCCCACTCTGGGGCCTGTGAAAACCCAGCAGGGGATGGGATGGGGACAAAGACCTATGACACGAAGCTGGATCTTCTGGGAGTCCCAGCCTGGCCTGGTGCTGCCACAACTGTAGGTGCCCGCATCCTCTGCCTGCAGGGGGCTGATGACCAGGGAGCCATCAGACTGCAGCTTGTGCCTGCGGTGGGGGATACACAGATTCTCCTGAAGGCAACAACCACCACCAGATCACTCCTGTGCCCACTCAGCTCCCATCCCAGGAGAGGCTGTCACACACACACACCTGTCAGATGGGGGAGGGCTGTCACACACACACACCTGTCAGATGGGGGGAGGGCTGTCTCACAGACACACACCAATCAGATGGGGGGAGGGCTGTCACACACACACACCTGTCAGATGGGGGAGGGCTGTCACACACACACACACCAGTCAGATGGGGGGAAGCCTGTCACACACACCTGTCGAATGGGGGAGGGCTGTCACACACACCTGTCAGATGGGGGAGGAATGTCTCACATACACACCTGTCAGATGGGGGGAGGGCTGTCACACACACATCCCTGTCAGAGGGAGGGGGAAGGCTGTCACACACATACACCTCTCAGATAGGGGGAGGGCTGTCACACACACCTGTGGGAGGGAGACTGTCACACACAGTTGTGGGGAGAGAGGGAGAGGTATCACACATACCTATCAGGTGGGAAGAGACCATCACACACACAGCTTTGGGGGGAGGGGAGAGGTGTCACACACATCTGTGCGATGGGGGACAGCTGTCACCACACACCTGTCGGAAGAGATGGGTTGGCCATCTTTCTGCCACCCAGTCTGAGATTCTGGGGTGGTGTCCACTGGACAGAAGAGCCGCACTAATTGTCCCAGGGCTGCCTGCACCAGGGAGGGCTCTGAGCTTGTCAAACTAATCCTGGAGAGGTGGGAGGCACAGAGTTGCCTGCTAGCACCAGTGCCAGGACCAGGACCACCCTTGGTCCCACAGGCACTCTCAGAGCCAGAGAGTTGTAAGGGAAGTCAAGCTCCAGAAGGCTCAGACTCGAGAATCTGCCCTCCTCAATCTCCCCACATCTCCAGGCATTGCCACCTCAAGCTGCTCTGTGACAGCAACAAGGTGGGCCTGAAGGCCAGGGGACAAGAGGATGTGTTGGGGGGTAGCACATACCAGGGGGACATGGGCTCTAAACTACTAACCAGACCCGTGGGGAATGTAAAGTTTTTGTCTTTAATCTTTCCAAATCCCTCATTAGTATGACCCACCCCAAACCTGGGAAACACACATGTCACCATTTACAGGTCAAAAAACTGAGGCTTCAAGAAGCTGGGTGACCTGCCAAAGGTTGTGAAGCTGGTGAGCTTTTCTGGCTGGCCAGGCCCTGGGGTACAGGCCAACATCTGATAGAGAAGCTCAGAACCACCACCCGTAGACGTCTATTAGACATCAGACAAGTCCTACACTGGAAGCCTGGGCTCCCCCGCAGGTCCGAGGCCCCACAGGGCTCTCTGCAGAGCAGGAGTTAAGGGTGCGAGGTGGGGCCAATGACTTCAGGGTTTTGACTCTAACAGTTTACTTCTGGCCTGGTGCCTTCTCCCCTCTACCTGGGGACATGGGCCTCACCTGTAGGAAGAGCTGTGCGAGGGTGGTGCTGGCCACACAGCATCCCGGTCCTGTCCCCACAGCTGTTCTCCAAAAGTTGGGGGTTGAGGGGTGGCCCCTGGCCCAGGCTCTTTGTCTCGCCACCAGGGGCTACCAGAAAGCAAGGGCCTTCTCTGGACTGTGGCCCCTGTCCCGTGCCAGCTGAGCTCCTGCTGGCCACCAGGACCGCGGCCAGCACCCTCTGTGTGGGTGCTCTGGACAGAGGCCTCAGGTCCAGTGCGGCAGCTGCTCATGCACTCCTGCTCCGAGGCAAAGTTGTTGGCATTGCCGTGGCAGCCGCCGTACCAGAAGCGGTTACACCGGCCCACAGTGGCAATAAAATACCAGCGGGCAACCCAGTCTGCACAGGAGCCGTGGGCACTGGGTAGCAGGCACCGCACAGGGTAGGCTGGGGGCAGGGGTGGGATATATGTCAACAAAGTGCCTGTCACAAAGGCCAGGACCTTCCCTGTCTACAAAGCACATCTACCTGCTTGCCAAAGTCTCTCACCTGGCCCTGGCACAAGACCTTTCTGGCCACTGCCCAGGGCTGCCCAGGGCTGCCTAGGGTTAGGGTCATAGCAGCTCCACCCACAGGACAAGGACAAGAGCTAGGCTGAGGACAAAGGCTAGAACGAGGATCAGGGCCAGCTCCCTCAGGCCCTGCCACTCCCTGATGCCGCCCCCTGGAGTGCATGTGTGGGACCCAGCCCTGAGCTGTTCGGGGCCTGTGAAGGTGCCTCTTTAGTCACCTCCAGTCCTCCTGCCAGGGTGCATGACCTGCTCCATCTCTGGGCACTCAGAACCACAGCTGCCTATCCAGGTGCCCAGCCTCCCGCAGAGCCCAGACCATCAGCCCCAGCCTAGTCCCTGTGATGGCCCCCACTGCCCCACCCACATCCTAGGGTCGGGATGCCCCTGCTCATCCTGGCACTGACGGCCTGGCACAGGCCTTCCTCTTTGGGATCCCCACCTGCAACTTCCCCCAGTTCCCGAAGGCAGCCAGAAGGCCGGACATGCAAACTGCCGGACTAAGAACAACCCGGCAGGCACTGTTCTCCGGCCTGACTGAAGGGGGCACTCACCAGAGCTGGGCTGGCCCACACAGCCTTCCCCAAGAGGGCCAGCTGCAGAGGCCACGTTGTCATAGCAACAGCCAAACTGGGAGCCCCGGCACTCACTGGGCTCGTTCTGCTGGGCCTGGGGACGGTGAGTGTTGGGGACCTGGGGAAGAATCCCAGGATTGGGAAGTTGGGAAGAGACCTGGCTCTTGGTGGGGACTTTGAGCTGCCGAGGGAAGGACAGCAGAAGAGGGAAGACACAGAGCTGCAAGGCCAGGGTGAGCAGAGACAGGAGAATGTTGCATGGACCCCCAGCTCTAGCCTAGGCCCTTTCTGAAGCCCAGAGCCCTTGAGAGGGTGACCCGGCTGGCAGGCTTGCAGAGATGCTTTCTCTAAGGCTACAGCTGCAGAGATCCTGGGTTACAGTGACACTGAGCAGCTTGGGGGGGACTCCTGCCCCCTTCACTTGAACCAGACACTCACTGTGGAAGCTGCTGCCCTTGACCCTGGCCTGCTCCCAGCATTGTCACCACGGTGAGAACTTGTGCAGCCAGCGTGAAGGGGCCCCTCAGCAACAGACACACCATCTGGGCAGCACCCATACCTAGGCAGACATCACACGGCCCCCCTCACCACCTGGCCCTGGCCCCCACACCTCCAGGGACCCTCATGCTGAAGCTTCCATCATCCCAGGACCCAGGCTCTGGGGCTCCTCATACTGAATCAGGGGAAGACCCAGGTGGGAGAGGACGTGTTCCTACAGGCAGGGCAAACCAGTTTATGTGCCCCAGTCTTTGCCTTCAACCACAGAGCACAACAGCAGCATGGTAAGCAGAGGCCACACCCCAATGACTGACAGAGCCTGACTCACCTGCCACAAACTAAGAAGACGGAGGCTCATCTGAGCCTGCCTAGATATCAGCTTCCCAGGGAGCTGTTACAACATAGGAACGGGTGGGAGGGCAGAAAAAGGGTTCAAAGAGCCCACCGTGTATTCCACATCCACTTGCGGGTACTGGGAACAAGGGAAAGGACACCAGGCACTCTGATTTATCTCATCCTCACAATAACCCAGCCAGCGGTTGTCATTATTTCCCATTTTGAGAAGAGGAAAATCAAAGAGGTTAAATAACTTGCCCCAAGTCACCCAGCACAGAGCTGGTATGGGGCTGAGCTGGGAGTCACCCTCAAGCTGCTGGCCACAAGCCAGGGCTCTCTGTGTCCTATTCCCTGAGGACATATGCTGGAGGTGGTCCAGAGAAGACTCCAGAAGGAGAAGAGCCAGAGAGAGGACATTTGGCAGGGGGTGCCTTGAGCAGTGGGACTATTAGAAAGATTATTAGGGACTGGTCAGCCTTTGTGCAGCCTTTACCCTGGGTCCCCAAGCCTGTTTAGATTGGAGAGCTAGAAACATCCCCGAGTGCCTTCCCAGAGCCCCTGGCTACACGTCAACAGGATGACTTCTGCAGAGAAGCTCAGGGAGAGGGAGCCAAGTCCTTAGAGCTCACAGTCAGGGCAGCCCAGGACAAACCTTGGGCATCCCGTTCCCGAGCCCATCCGTCCAGCCCTCACCTTCCCTCTCTGACCTGGGGAGAAGGAAGAACTGCCTCCAGCACCCACCTGTTCTGCTGACATGAGGCCCCAGGGCAGCCTTGCCATTGGGGCCCAAGAGATGCCGTGTGGCCATCGGGGCAGCATCCATGGGGGCTGCGTCTGCAGTCACGGGGCCCCAAACCAGACTGGGGGTGTTGCCGGAGCAAGGACTGATGCAGAGTGGAGGCCGGGCCCAGGGCTGAGATGGGGGAACCCCGATCTCCCCGGGGTTCACCCTGGGCTGAGGGGTGCTCCTGCGCTGCCCCCCACTGACCTCTGGAGTCTAGAAAGGAGCAGAAAAAAGACACAACACATCCAGCTCCTCACCCTCCATCCTGTCCACATTAGACCCACCTTCCCCCCACCCCGCCAGACTAGTCTCAACCATCGTTGTGCCCACCCTTGACCTTCACCCTTCAGGTACCACCCAGTCAGACACAAGACACCAGGACCCCAGGCAGGGGCTGCCACCACGCCTCTCACCTGAGGTAAGGGGCTCCTGAGGGCCCACAGGCATCCAAGGATTCCTGTGTGGGGTCACGTCCTGCATGCTGGGGACCTCTGCAGGGAGCCCGGCAGCCCATGGAGGTGTGGAGGGAAGAAGAGTGTGGGCCCAACTGGCGGCCAGCCTGCCCGGGTGGCTCCCACCCCAGTGCTCAGGAGAAGCCCAACACCAGGGACAGAACCAGGAAAAAGAAGCAGAGTCTGTGATGTCCTGAAACACCCAGCTATGTCCCAAAAGAGCCTCACAGTCACACAGGAAACGCTAAGGTTACATGTTCATCAAAAAGAAGTACCACACAGGGTGGTGCCTGTGGCTCAAGGAGTAGGGTGCCAACCCCATATGCCAGAGGTCATGGGTTCAAACCCAGCCCTGGCCAAAAAATGCAAAAAAAAAAAAGAGAAGTACCACCACACAGAGAATCAGCATCTACACACGATGCCTGTGGAATGAGGTGTGCTGTACACGTCAACTTTGCAGGGGACTGTTTCTCAAAGCTTGTGGAAGAGAATGGAAAATATCTCATCAATAATTTTTATACTGATTACATGTTGAAAATATATACATTGGAGTAAACATATACTTTTTTTTTTGGAGACAGAGTCTCAAGCTGTCATCCTGGATAGAGTGCTGAGCCCTTTATTTATTTTTTTGAGACACTCTCACTCTGTCACCCTGGGTAGAGTGCCATGGCATTGTAGCTCACAGCAACCTCAAACTCTTGGGCTTAAGCGACTCTCTTGCCTCAGCCTCCCAAGTGGCTGGGACTACAAGTGCCCACCACAACACCCAGCTATATTTAGAGACGAGGTCTTGCTCTGGCTCAGGCTGGTGTCGAACTCATGAGCTCAGGCCACTATGGAAAACAGTATGGATGTTTCTCAGAAAACGACAAATAGACCTACTACATGATCCAGCAATGGAAAGCAAATCAGTATATCAAGGGTTACCTGCACCTCCACATTCACTGCAGCTCCAGTCACAACAGCCAAGATATGGAACCAATGTACGTGTCTACCAGCGGGTAAACGGATAAGGAAAATGTGGTATCTGTACCTATGGAATACCTTTCAGCCATTAAAAAGAATGAAATCATGGCCGGGCACGGTGCCTCACACCTATAATCCTAGCACTCTGGGACGCCAAGGTGAGTGGATAGCTTGAGCTCAGGAATTCAAGACCAGCCTGAGGCAGAGCAAGAACCTGTCTCTCCTTAAAATATAAAAATTAGCCAGATATTGTGGTGGGCACCTATAGTCCCAGCTACTTGGGAGGCTGAGGCAAGAGGATCACTTGAGCCCAAGAGTTTGAGGTTGCTGTGAACTGTGATGCCACTGCACTCTACCGAGGGTGACAAAATGAGACTCTGTCTCAAAAAAAAAGAAAAAGAAATCTTATCATCTGCAGCAACGTGGATGGAACTGGAGGGGATTATGTTAGGTGAACTAAGCCAGTCACAGAAAGACACTGAATATTCTCACACATCACCCAGATGTGGGAGCTGAAAGGATTGATCTATCTTGAGGGGTAGAGTGTGGAAGGAAGTGGTTACGAGAGCCTGGGGGGCGGGCGGAGGAAGGGGAACAGAGGTTGGTTAGTGGGCACAAACATATAGTTGGACAGGAACGAGTTCTCGTTGATACTGTATATTTCAAAATAGCTTGAAGAGTTGCAAAGAAATCCTAAATGTTTCAGGTGCTGGAGAACCTACATTTTACCCTGATTTGGTCATTACACTACACTATGCATGTAACAAATTTCACAAGTACCCCCATAAACACAATTATTATATGTCAATAAAAAACATGTTAGAAAGTATATGATTGGCTGATCAGGACAAAAAAGAACAGCAATAAAGGTTATTTCTTTTACAACTCAGCCTGGCCTGAAACTCTTTTCCTTCCTTTTTATGTGAATCCTACCTGTCCCTGAGGCAGACTCAAGACCACCTTCCAGGAAGGTACCAGGGCCCTGGGGAACAGAGTGGCTCTGCCCACAGCCAGACCCCAGGAGTCCAGGGACCCTCCTGCTAGTGAGCCTGGGGGCAAGGCCAGGCCACAGGCAGGGGCCCTGCAGTTGAGCACAGGCCGACATGGCCTCCACCACTACCAGCTATCTTTTTTCTTTTCTTTATGAGACAGCCTTGCTCTATTGCCCCTATTAGAGTCCAGTGGCATCACCTTAGCTCATAGGAGCTCCTGGGTGGTAGGTTGGTGGGAGGAACTCCAAAAGCAGAGCAAGCAGAGGCCACTCCATTTTGAACATGAGAAACTCCATCTTGGCTGTTCAGTGACCTCTGCTAAAACCACCCCCTTCTGGGACCCAGCTAGAAGAAAGGAGGAACTAGCAAACACAATGGCTCCAGGGCAGCTAAACAATAAATGAACAGTGGCAAATCAGAGGAAAGCCAGCTGGAACTGCCCCTAGCAACAGTCACAGCACACCAAAGTAACACTTTCGCCCTCCTACCCTACCTAAAACCTTTACAAGATCAGCACTCTTGCTGTTGGGGGCTGATGCCTACTGAGTCTCAGCCTGCCAAATAGACTTTAGCTATTGCTCTATATCTGGACTTGATGAAGTCAACTGCTACCTTACATTGAGCTCAGGGGATCCTCCTGTATGAACTTCCTGAGTAGCTGAGACCATAGACACCGACCACCACACCCAGCTCATTTTTCTGTTTTTAGTGGAGGTGGAGTCTTGCTCTTGCTCAGGCTGATCTCAAACTCCTGACCTCAAGTGAGCCTCCTGCCTCCTAGGGTGCTAAGATTACAGGTGTAAGCTGCTGCACCCAGCCTACCATCCACTTTTTGTTTACACATGTACCAAGCACTCTGTGTGCTCCAAAAGTCACTCCACATGCCTGGAAATTCACTCTTTTTTTTTTTTTTTTTGTAGAGACAGAGTCTCACTTTATTGCCCTGGGTAAAGTGCCGTGGTGTCACACAGCTCACAGCAACTTTCATCTCCTGGGCGTGGGCGATTCTCTTGCCTCAGCCTCCCGAGTAGCTGAGACTACAGGCGCCCGCCACAACACCCAGTTATTTTTCTGTTTTGCAGTTCGGCTGAGGCTGGGTTTGAACCCACCACCTTCGGTATATGGGGCCAGCACCCTACTCAATGAGCCACAGGTGCAGCCCGAAATTCACTCTTTTTAACCCATTGTACAGATGGGCAAACAGAGAACCAGATAGGAGAGGCCTTGCCTAGGACTGCAATGGAGTGGATTTGAACCAGAGTCTGCTGCTGACTCTAAGGTGATTGGTTCTTTGCCCCCCGCCACCAGCCTCCATCGGAATCCTGCCCTCCCCTCACCTCAGGGTCCCTGCCTCTCACAGGCTCCCTCACTACCATGTCAAAGCTGAACACGCCTCTCTGTAGTCTCCTAAGGCCAGCCCTGCAGCGTCCCCCACTCAGGTACAACCCCAACCCTTCCTCAACAACCCATGCTCACACCAAGCAAAGGCATATGGGAGCTGAAGCTACAAATCTGGTCCTGGGGACTGGCTAGGTGCGGGCCTGGACCTGCAGCAAAGAAAGCTCACTGGGTTGGCAGAGAGTGGAAGAAGGGTCAGGCCAGGCTCCTCCTGCCCTCCTGTCCTTACCCTGGGGCAGATGGCAGGGCTGTGTGTTACAGGGCTCCCGGTCCGCAGGCTGTGAGTGCTGCAGGCTTCCACAATGGCTAGGCGGCCCGATCCCACAGACAACCTGTCGCCTCCGAGTGCCCGAGCTGCAGCTCTTGGAGCACTGAGGCCCATGGGTGGAGAGAGGCCCTGAGGATGGGGTTTGGGGGTACCCATGTGGACAGAGGAAGGGGAAAATGCCCAGTGATACGTGTCAGATCCAAGGATGGGGTACATGTGCAGCCACCTGCCAGAGACCCACGGACCCAATGCCGGGCAGCAGGCACAGGGGCACTCACCAGTCCCCAGGCACCAACTTGCCAGGCCTGGCCAGTGAGGACAGGACAGTCCTCACCCACACAGGGCTCAGTGAGGTGGGGCTGGTCCTCCAAGGAGCACGCTGTGGCATGGAGCAGAGACCCCTCATCACCTCGGCAAGTGACATTCCGCCTTTGGATGCCAGCACCACAGCTGACAGAACACTGTAAGGAGCGGGCTGTTAGCAGGAGCTCACCTCTGCCCAGGAGCTCACTTATGCATGGAAGTAGACAGAACCCTATTGCCCATGACCTCTTCCCCAGGTCCAGAGAAGCTAAGTCACTCGCCTGAGGTCACATAGTGTGAACCATGAGTGCTGACAACAGGTTGAGGTGTGTTCTCCACATCTTCTTGTTGGTAGCTGGAAGCAAGAACTAGCAACCCTCGACACCACCCGCTCCTCCCTGGCTCCAGACAACACATCTGGCTTCCTCCTGCCAAGGCAGACCCTTTCCTGCTCTGCTCCGAGGTCCCTGCTTCTAGTCCCAGCCTTGGCCACAGCTTCCAAGTGACTCTGCCCTCCCTAGGATCCTGGTTTCCACAGCAGAGGACAGCCCCCCAGCTCTGTCCTGCTGCTGTCCAGGCCCGGGGCCTCACCTCTCCCCAGGGCTCCGGGCTCCAGGCTGCACAGCGCTGCAAGTTGCAAGCCCGTGTGGCAGGGGGCTTCCCAGGCAGGCTGGCGCACTCGGCTTCCTCGGTGGCCTCCTGGTCACCGGTCCCGTCCAAAGAGACACAGTAGACAGAGCGAGCCTGGGAGCCGCCCCCACAGGAGACTGAGCAGGACATCCATGGCCCTGTCTTCCAGCTGGCAGGAGTGGGGATCAGGTGAGGCTGGCCCAAAAGTAGGGGATGAAGCCCAGCCCTGAGGGGGCAGCAGATACCCAGGAGCATCCTGAGGACCCACCTGTCCCACTCCCTGAACACCATGCCTGCATGAAGACGAAGACCATGACCAGGCCCTACCTGGTGTCCTCTCCACCATGCCCAGCTCTGAGTGCTGCCCCCAGCTGTGTTGTCCTTGCCCGAGCACCCCCTTCTCACCAGTCAGACCCAATTCCTTTTGGCTCTGGCCATAGCCAGGCATCCCCTAAAGGGCTGTCCTCACTTGTGCATGGAGCAGTTCTGACCCTGACGCCAGGTGCAAGGACCCAGAGGAAAGGGCAGCCCCCGCCGTACCATGCAAAGCCAAGCCCACCACCATCCCGTGAGGCCAGCTGCCACCAATGCTGGGCAAAGGGAAGAAATGCACCAGCTCTGCAGGCCTCAGATTACCTTTTCCCACATACACGCTGGGCCCCAGCAAGGTGCCACGCTCTAGGCCGGTGCAGGTAAGAGGTCCTTTGTGCATGAACAAAGGCGTCACCAACACTGACAGGACCTGTAGCCTGACCCTGGCCCACCCTTCAGCATCTGCCCAGCCAACTCCCCTCCTGGCACAGACAGCCAGCGACCTCCAGTACGTTCCCTGGCCCTCCTCCCACCAGTCTGGATACCCTGAGTAATTTGTCAGCAAACTGAGAGTGGAGAAAACAGACCTGGGTCTCACCTTTCATTGCCTCCCTCAGTGACAGCTGCCACTCCTAACCCCAGCCACAGCTGTGGGGAGCCTTGGGCCACCCAGTCTCTTTGTTCTACACATAAAGCAGCTGAGGGACCCCTTCCCTTCCCACCCAAGTGCTGGGCCTCCCTTTAGGGGATGCCTGGCTATGGCCAGGGAGCTGGTGAGGCCTCACCGCTTGGTCTGTGGGCACGGGTGAGGGTTGCAGGAACGGTGGTCAGCTGGCCGTGGCTGGCGCTGGCACATGTGGTCAGGGTAGACCTCGCTATCAACTGTGCAGAACACCAGGCGGGACTGGTGGCCTAGGTGGAGGCAATGTTTAGACACCAAATGTATTCTCCATGCCAGGCACCATTCTGGATACACTCTGAAGGTCATTGTCATTAACAGTAGGTGCCATCATTGCCCTAATTTGCAGATGAGGAAACTGAGGCTCAAGAGTTTTTAGCTGTGAAGCCCTACTGACACCTGGTTACTGGTTCCAGGCCCTGTGGAGCACTGTCTCCTGCGAGGTGCCATGGGCTCTAAGAAATCTCTCTGGTTCTCCCAACTTAGGCCAGGGTCCTTCATGGAACTCCCCAGACTCCTGGACCTTCCACCCATAGGTGACCCCAAACAGAGGACTGCTTGGATAAGGGCAGACCTGGGACCCACTCCCCCAGCTGAGCTGTCTGCTCCCTCACCTCCGCCACACTCAGCGCTGCAGTCGCTCCAGGAGCTGTGGCTCCAGCTGGGGCTGGGGCCGGGCCAGCGCAGGGGCAGGTAGTACTCATAGTGCACGCCAGGGCTGGGCTCCTGGCTGAGGAGCTGCCATGGAGGGTCCTCGTGGAGAGGTCTGCTGCCAGGGGGTGTCCCCACACCCAACAGGCCTCTTGCCCAACCTCGTTTGTGTACAGGGCCTGGTGGCTCCTGGGCATTGAGAGACACCCACTCACTCTCTCCCTCTACAGCCCGGCTCTCACCTCGATGACCAGGGGCTCTGAGGTAGGACCCCGGGCAAGCAGCCGCTCAGGGGCCAGGTCCCCCTCAGCACCCCGCTCATATTGCAGGATGGTGCTGGCCGCGGGCAAGGCCCTGGCGGCCTCGATGGTCCAGTGCCCATTGAGGTAGTATTCTCCTTGAACATTCTTCACCGCTGGGTGAGACGGCCTAGTCAACTGGCGGGGGCAGGAGCATGCCTCGCTCCTGTCCCCCGCCCCCCGCACACACCCGGGCCCTGACCCGCAGCTCTCACCCAGGAAGTTCCTGCTGGCAGCAGCCTCCTCGATGCGGATGCTGGTGGCCCCCGTGGGGACAATGAAGATCTGGTTGTAGCCTGACAGGCAGAGACACAGGTATGGGGTGCTGAGCTATCCCTTCTCAGGCACGAGAACCACAGGAAGGAGCCCCCGCCCCCCAGGCTCTAGTGCTGGCAGCGGCTGGCACAGCATGGGGTGGGACAGCAAGTAGGAGACAGGCAGGGCTAGTCCACCTGGGGAACAGTGCTCCTGGCAGAGGAAACAGCTTTCTAAAGGCCACAGGGACAGGAAGGCTCAGACACCCAGAGCAGCCAGGAGGGAGAAGGGACTGGAGGGTATTAGCTGTGGCAGAGTAAGGTTACACTGGACTTGTGAGCAAAGGTCCTAACTGAAGAGCATGGCCTCCACCCTGAGGCTATGGGTGGGGCTTTTAGACATGACCTGAGGTGGCCAAACCCCCTAGGTGGCCACTTGGCCTAGAGCCTTGGCAAGGAAGGAAAAGGCAACAGACCCTCATGTGAACTGTCCTCTGACCCCCACCTCTGCTGAGGTCAATGGCATCAAAGGTGCCTGTGACGGGGAAGCAGGTCATGCCGTCACCCCCACACTGCAGACACTTGTCCTCCTGCTTGGATGAGTCTAGCTCATGGTCACAGCCAACAACCTGCCGGGAGTCATGGGAGAAGGCATCATGGACAGGCCAGGATCCAGATCCCAGCAGCCATCCTAACCCCAGCATCAGGCAAGCCAGGTGGGACATGGGTGACGGGCATGATGTAGCCCATTGAGCTGGGGGTGGCTGCATAAACCTGGGGTCTGGCCTCCGGCTGATGATCCACTCATCTGTCTACTTGGCTCCTGTCTCCCATTCTCTAACTATACCCTGTTTTGCTTTGGAGGCCACTTTTGTCCCACAGAACATGAGTGGAGGTCCCCAATGTGTGTTTGGGCGAGCCAGAGTGGCTCAGGGTGAGCCCCAAGTCAAGTCGGAGGTAACCCCAGGTTACTGGAACTCCCAGGAATGAGAATCCTCCTTCCTGGGAGTCAGAGACTGGTGACTGGACAGAAGCCTGGAGCCTCCTCACACCTCCCGGAAGAGCCCACCTGATCCTGCTGCAGACAGAACGGACAGCAGAGGTAAGAGGGGAGGACGGACAGAGAGTGCCGGCAGCATCATGCAGGTGCCTCGGCCATCTCTCAATATTGTTTTGCTTTTCTGGAGTCAGTTTTAGCTGGGTTTCTGTGACATGCCACCCAGAGGGCCTCTCTTGCAGTGGGGCTAGCATTCTTAAAGGGCAGAGAAAAGTAAGGGAGTCACAGGGCATCTGTGATGGCTGCAAGGCACCCTAGGAGCTAGACTTGGTGTCTTGGTGACTTAAGACATCGAGCTTATGACAGTCACCTGGCCCTGCTCATGCAAGGAGACACCTGCACTAAGTCCCCAGCCAACCAGGGGAGGACAGGGGCTGGGCACAACTCACACGACAGCTGCCATCCACACAGACATCCCGGCTGCCAGGCTCGCAGGGTGTCCCGTCCATCACGGCTTCTCTATGCTTATAGTAGAAGTTCGCCCCTTTGGGGATGCAGTTCAGCTCACACTTGTTCGGGGCTGGGGCGGAGAAGAGGAGAGGGCTGCGATCTCAACGTTCCATGATGCCCCTCCCCAAGGCCCAAACCCTGCCCTGACACCAGAGACGCATGGGCCACAAGAGGCTGGAGAGAAGCCCGTGTACAGATCCCTACCCACAGCTCACAGTAACCTCAAACTCTTGGGCTCAAGCAATCCTTCTGCCTCAGCCTCCCAAATAGCTGGGACTGCAGGTGTGTGTCACCATGCCCAGATAGGTTTTCTATTTTTTTTTTGAGACAGAGTCTCACTTTATCGCCCTCGGTAGAGTGCTATGGCATCACACAGCTCACAGCAACCTCCAACTCCTGGGCTTAGGCAATTCTCTTGCCTCAGCCTCCCAAGTAGCTGGGACTACAGGTGCCCGCCACAGCACCCGGCTAGTTTTTTGTTTTTTGTTTTTGCAGTTCGGCAGAGGCTGGGTTTGAACCCGCCACCTTCGGTATATGGGGCCGGTGCCCTACCCGATGAGCCACAGGCGCCGCCCCAGGTTTTCTATTTTTGGTAAAAATGGAGTCTCACTCTTACTGGAGCTGTTCTTAAACTCCTGAGTTCAAACAATCCACCCACCTCGGCCTCCCAGAGTTCTAGGGTTACAGGTATGAACCACCACGCCCCGCCCTTATTCTGCTTGTCTCTATATACACATTATTTAAACAGTCCAGAAGTGCAAACAGCATTATAATCGTCTCCATAACGAGGAAGCCACCTTCTACCACTTTTCAGACCTTCTGTATTCCAATTTTTCTAGAATGTGAATATACTTTATTTTTGAGACAGAGTATTGCTCTGTCACCCTGAGGAGAGTGGCATCATCATAGCTCACAGCAACCTCAAATTCCTGGGCTCAAACAATCCTCCTACCTCAGCCTCCTGAGTAACTGGGACCACAGGCACCTGCCACCATGCCCAGCTAATTTTTTTTCTATTTTTGGTGGAAATGGGATCTCACTGTTGCCCAGGCTGGTCTCGAACTCCTGAGCTCAAACAATCCTCCTGCCTCTGCCGTCTAGAGTGCTAGGCTTACAGGCAGAGCCACCACGTCCAGCCCTTAAATTACATTTAAACCTGTCCATCTCAGGATCCAGAGGAGGACTGAATGCCAAAGGGCCCCACTGAGGCTCTACTTATGGGCCCCAAGTACCCCCCCCCCACACACACACACACAACCCACATACACAGGACATAAACGTTCATTGATCTGGAATCTAGAGTGCCTCGAGTTTTCAGGAGTCATATGCAGCTAACTGTGAAAACTAATACTCAGGATAATCCTGACCTAAGATATCTTTTTTGTTGTTGTTGAGACAGTCTCGCTTTGTCACCCTGGATAGAGTGCTGTGGCGTCATAGCTCACAGCAACCTTAAACTCTTGGGCTCAAGCAATTCTCTTGCCTCAGTCTCCCTGGTAGCTGGGACTACAGGCACTGCCACAATGCCTGGCTATTTTTGTTTGTTTGTTTAGCAGGCCCGGGCAGTTTGAACCCACCAGCCCTGAGGCTGGTTGGCGCCCTAACCACTGAACAACTGGCACCCAGCCCTAAGCTATCTTCTGACTCACCTAAAATGTTTTCGTTACTTACGTGTTGGTGATGTTCTCCTGGATTGTATTTCTCTAAAAATTAATGACCCAGGCCTCCTCAGAGTTAGTCAGACCATCTCCTCAGACCCCCGAACCCTGGGGAAAGGAGGTCTTGCAATATCAAGCCCCTTCCAGCCCCCCTCCTAAAGTTTCCTAAGGGAAATCTGGCCGCGTCTGACTGCAGGCTGAACAAAAGCCGGCTCCTGGTGGTAAAGACAGCCTTAACTGTCTGAAAATGCACACACAGGGAAGGAAGGATGGAAAGACCTCAAAGTGATCACCAGGGTTGGGCTGCGCCGGCCACGTGCTCAGGGTACGGGGGATCTTGTAAACTGGCGCGGCCGGCGGACCCCCAGCGCTTACCGCCGTAGTAGGGCAGCCACCGGTAGCGCCGGCCCTGGAAGGCCACGCCGTCGAAGTCGGCGCACTGCTCGGCTCGGAAGTCCCGCGCGCCCTCGGGGCAGCTCTGCGGGCGGACGGGGGAAGTCGCCAGCCTGCGGGTGCCGGGCCAGGCCCGGGTCCCGGCCCCACGGGAAGCGGGGTCCGGGAGTGTGTCCCCGCCCGAGCCCAGGGCTCCTCCGCCCGGCCCGGCTCCTGCTCAGGCGCGCCTGCCGGGCGCTGGGGCTGCGGGGAGGACGGGCAGGAGGGCGCCCAGGTCGGGCTAACGGAGCGGGGCAGGAAGGAGGCTGCCGGAGCGGCTGTCCCGGGCCTTACCTCGGTGCGGCAAGACCGGTGGCTCCGGGCGGGGCCCACGCAGCTGGATCCTCCGTCTCTCCTGCGGGCCAGAGTACCGGGATGAGCCGGCCTGTGACTCAACGGCCTCGCCTCCTCCTGGGGCTCTCCTGCAGCACCCCTCCCAGCTTCCTTGGGGCTCCCCACTGGACAGCACTGGGCCAGAGGGGCAGCAAGACAAGGAGGGGGTGGTCTCCCACATCACCCCCTCAGGCAGGTGTAAATTGGCCCCATGATTGGGAGAAGTTAGACTCGGTTATCCTGTTGTTTGCCTGAATCTCCCTCTTAGAGCAGCTTTCCAGATGAAAATCCAAATTCTGCCTTTGGAGATCAATAAGATGTAATATATATACACCTTGTAAGGTTATTCTGAGACTTTTTTTTTTTGAGACAGAGCCTCAAGCTGTCACCCTGAATAGAGTGCGGTGGCATTACGGCTCACAGCAACCTCCAATTCCTAGGCTCAAGCGAGTCTCCTGCCTCCGCCTCCCAAGTAGCTGGGACTACAGGGGCCCACCACAACGCCCCGCCATATTTTTGGTTGCAGCTGCCATTGTTGTTTGGCGGGCCCAGGCTGGATTCGAACCCACCAGCTCAGGTGTACGTGGCTGGCGCCTTACCCCGTTGAGCCACAGGCGCCAAGCCGGTTATTCTGAGATTTAAGGAGTAATCAAGCATAGGCATTTAGAATATTACCTTTTCCTCACTCACAGTGTCCTCAGGACCCAGTTAACAGGGGGCCTGCCGACCCCTTCTTTAGTACCCCACCCCACCACAGTGCCTGTCAAAAGGCAAGGCACATCCTAAGTGCTCCATAAATCACTTGAAGTGGGGAGCATGGGGGGATAAGGAAGCCCCAGAAGTTAGGAATTGCCAGCTGAAGATTATTCATTGATTCCATGAAAATTTACTGCAGGCACCGTAGTGGGAGCATGAAGGGCAGTACTCCAGAGTGTAACTATGGGGAAGTGATCTGATTAGATTTCCTGCACTGATGCTGATTCCAGAACAGATAAGTTGCTTGGTGGGCTCTGCCTATGTGACTGAGCCCAAGACCCCATAGCCAGCCTCCCATGAGCCTGCCCATGTCTCCCTACCTCTGGGAGTAGCAGGGACGCTCCCGGAAGCTGATGCCCCCTCCGCAGGTCCGGCTGCAGGGGCTCCACTGGCCCCAGGAGCCCCAGGTGTCACTCTGCCGCCTCACCTGGGGAGCCTGCAGAAGATATGCTGGGAACGTGAGCCTGGACACCCCATGAGGGTACTCCACCTAAAACTCCTGTTCAAGAAGCCTGAGAGCTTCCCTTCTGGAGCCAGCCCTTTAAGATTCAACAACACTACCAGGCACCCCCAAAACATATTCATTTATGAATTTAGCCAGCATTTATCATAAGGAGCTGACAGCCAGGCTTAGCAGGTAAGAGGGTTGAGGCAGCTGGGAAAAGTGCTATGCTCCATGAGGCCACTGGAGAGAGGGGCCCTATAGCCAGAGCCAGCTGGAGGGCCTGGGCATTTGTGGGTTAACAGTGATGCAGGGAGGGGAGGGTCCTAAAGAAAAACAGGAAAGGGAACCAACATAGGGGGGGTATGGTCTCTTCCTGCCCATCTGTGGCAGAGACTCTGAGGAGTACCCCCTTCTTGAAAACTTGACTCTTAGCTGGGTACCTGGCTGCCTGAAATATAAAATACAATTCCCAGACTTCAGCCGGGCGTGGTGGCTCATGCCTGTAATCCTGGCACTCTGGGAAGCCAAGGCCGGTAGATTGCTTGAGCTCAGGATTTCAAGACAATTCCCAGTTCCCTGCAGCCAACTGTGCCTACCTCACTAAGTTCTCATAAGTGGGATATAAATAAAAGTGTTGGATGAATTTGGAGAACATTTTCCTAAGTAGCACAAGATTGGAAAAACCAGCATCACATGTACTTTATACCAATTGGACACTCGGAGACTAACAATCACTGATCCACAGGTGAGAAGATCTCAATTAAATTCAAGAAGGGGGAGGAGATTCAGCATCTTCCCACCCCACCACAATACTAATATTATTATTAGGTTATATACTTTGCACGTGAAAGGTTAAAGTCAGAGTTGTGGCTGAGTCCCACACCCAGGGAGCGTGCCATGTATCATGCATTGCACCCTTTGGGTGGGAAGCAAATGAACTCCCCTCCCTCCTGATTCAATTGAGATCTCACTCTCCCGTAAGTCTGTGATTGTTAATCTCCTAGTTTCAAATTGGTATTGAGTACACGAGATGCTTGTTTTTCCAGTCTTGTGATATTTGGAAGAATATTCTCCAAATCCATGCAGGTTATTACAAAGGATGTAAGATATTTATCTTTTATGGTTGAATAGTATTCTATGGTGTACAGATACCACAATTTATTAATCCTTTCATGTGTTGATGGGCACTTGGATTGTTCCCACATCTTTGCCATTTGTGAACTGAGGTTCTATGAACATTTGAATGCAAATATCCCTGTTATAAAATGTTTTTCTTTTGGGCAGCACCTGTGGCTCATCCAGTAGGGTACAGGCCCCATATACCGAAGGCGGTGGGTTCAAACCCGGCCTCAGCTGAACTGCAAAACAGAAAAATAGCCGGGCGTTGTGGCGGGCACCTGTAGTCCCAGCTACTCAGGAGGCTGAAGCAAGAGAATCACCTACGCCCAGGAGTGGGAGGTTTCTTTGAGCTGTGACGCCACGGCACTCTACCGAGGGTGATAAATTGAGAATTTGTCTCTACAAAAAAAAAAAAAGTTTTTCTTTTTTTCTCTTTTTTTTTTTTTTT
>CAUYRH010042624.1:0-31160 GCA_963574655.1 Perodicticus potto | reverse complement strand
TGACACAGTGGCAGGCAGTAAGAACTGCAGAGAAGAAGCCAGGAGGGGCACAGAGAGTGATGGGTCTACTGGGCAGGGTAGAGTCAGGGAAAGTTGTCCCAAGGAGACCATATTTGAGCAAGTCTTTTTTTTTTTTTTTTTTTCTGAGACAGAGCCTCAAGCTGTCACCCAGGATAGAGTGCTGTGGCATCACAGCTCACAGCAACCTCCAATTCCGGGGCTCAAGCGAGTCTCTTGCCTCCGCCTCCCAAGTAGCTGGGACTACAGGCGCCCACCACAACGCCCAGCCATTTTTTGGTTGCAGCTGTCATTGTTGTTTGGCGCGCCCAGGCTGGATTCGAACCTGCCAGCTCAGGTGTACGTGGCTGGCGCCTTAGCCCGTTGAGCCACAGGCGCCGAGCCTTGAACAAGTCTTAAATGTACAACTCTGGATGGTGAAATGTGCAAGTTTAGGGTTTTCTTTTTGCCCACTTGTATTTCTTAATTTTTGTGCCCTAAGAATATACTGGTTGTATTACTCTTGAAAATTCACTAAGAAGATAAGGCAGCGTGTTGGCACTTTCCCTTTATGTAAGCATGAAGCTATTACGGTAAAGGAACCCACATGCCTTATCTCGTCATGGATCACTGGCCTGAACTCTCCCTTGCATGTTCTGAAGACAGGTGCCCACACACCTTCCGGCCAGTCCTGCGAAGGCTGATCCGCATCCGTCCCCTGTTCATACCCGCAGGGCCCAGAGCTCAGAGCTCGGCCTCCTCTTCTCTGTGCACACCAGCCTCCTGGGTGACCATCCCCAACCTGTGACTTAAATACCTTCCACAGTGCTGAACGCCGACTCTAGCATAGCCCTAGCTGCTGGCCCAGCATCCCCTCCTGGGCAGTTGAAGGGCCTTCCTGACACACTGGCCCCAAAGCACTTCTTGTTCCTGCATATCCCAGACGAGTTCCTCCTAGTCGCAGCTGCTCAGGACGGATGCCCCAGTACCCTCCCTCACCTTCCCTCAGGCCCACATCCCATCCGCCCCACCTCAAAACAGAGCCAGAATGTACCCTGGTTCAAGTCACCAAACTAAAAACTTTCCAACAGCTGTCAGTCCACTTAGCCCTTCAGATCCACAGGTTCCACCCCTGTGGGTTCAACTGAGGATCAAAAACATTCAGGAAAAAAAAAAGGATGGCTATGTCTGCACCGAGTATGTGCAAGCGAGCCCCTCCTTCCAGCACAGTCTCAGCTCCTTCCAGTCCTCTCCCTGGACATCCGTGTGGTTCTCCAAGTGCACCAGGCTTGTCATTGCAACTGCTGCCTCTCTGCCTGGAACACCCTCCCCCAGAGTCTCCAGGAGCGCAGCAGCAGATATCTGCCTAAACACTGCCTTCTCAAGAGAATCTTCCCTAACCCTTACCCATTTCTGACACTCCAGTCCCAACCTGCTTTGTTTTCTTTCTTTTTCTTCTTCTTTTTTTTCTGAGACAGAGTCTCAATTTGTCACCCTTGGTAGAGTGCTATGGCATCACGGCTCACAACAACCTCAAACTCTTGGGCTCAAGAAATTCTCACAAGTCACATTTATATATTTGTACATTAGATTTGTTGAAGAAAGAAAATGGCAGCATTTTCTTGGTAATAAACATGATGCCTTAAAGTAGAGGGGGAAAAGGCCTATTAACAGTTAACTCAAGAAACACGTTTACCTACTTAGTAAGAAAAAAATTCAGTTACAAGGATGTCAGCTGGTCTAAAACAAGCCAAAGCAAAGTTGCAACGTTATTCCATGAACATATGTTCTAAAACCAGAGTCAAAAATTATAAAGCACTAATTTTCATTTGCTGAAGCCAAAATCTATTCACCAAGAAAATCAAACTTACTCTGACATTTTCTCAAAGCATTCTGATAATACATTCCACACTGTTCGGTTAATACTGAACTAGTTAAACATTTCAAGGAGCACTGAAACTAGGTGTGCTTGCTTAGAAGGTGAGATTTCTGCTAAATCAATCACTGGAGGCAAAAATCCAATGAAAATTCTACTTTCAAAAGGAGTCTCCCTTAAAGGAAATGCGAGCCTTAAATAGCACACTCACATTTTTCTGTCAATTGCCAGCTAACTTTGCAGACCAGCTTCCGTACCTGCTCTTCCCAACCCTGCTGGTACGTCTGACCTCCTCTCCCAGCTGAATTCTCCCAGCACATTTCATCATTTCCTGTTGGCTGCCGAGATAAGGTCATTCCCCTGCACTGCTGCATTCACTGTAGGCACCAGGTTCTCAGGCTGCACTCCACCTACTGAGGCTCTTGTCAGAATGTGGCCGAACAGAAACCTCGTATTTCCAGGGACAATCAGGGAAGAGGCCTGAGCAGAGAACTCACACTACCCTCCAGAAAATCAACGTGTATACAAACTAAGCTGCACCATACATGACAGTCTTAGAATTTCTTCTTGCCTTTGAGATCCTTTTGCTTATGAGAGAAAGACAGACATGCTCTGTATCTAAGGAACCAGGTGTCACAGCAGTCAATGTGACAGGGTCTTAGTCCGTATGGGACAACCTTACATTGTCCCTACAGATGGACTCAACTTCTCCCCACGACTACGCACACCAAGGCGAAGATTATCAGTAGAAGATGATGACCAGGTGCCTCATGCAGGAGACACACAGGCGACCCCACCATCTCTCAGGAGCACCACTGTTTCCTAAGAACTGGGACATTTAAATATGTGAATGTGATTACCTAGAAGTAAAAATTAAAAACATCCCACTTGTTCAATTTTTACAAAGAATTGAAAGTGAAGGGGAAAAAACACTAATATAACTTTAGGGAGGAAGGAGAGATCCTCTTTCAACAAGGCACGAGAAAAGGCCCCACTAAGAGCAGACGGGGCAGCAGGAGGCATCTGCGCCACGCGCAAGCTCGGGTGTGCGGCACCGTGAACCTTCACTGACACGCACACTTGCGATGTATGTGTGTTATACGATAAAAAGTTTTTAAAAGTCTTAATACCAAAAAATACAAACACTATGAAAAAGTGCAGATACCGAAACTCATCTGCAAAACCAGACAGGAAACAAGTATTTCCTTCCAGGCTCAATTTCCCAAGTTGCCCTCCCAGAAGATACACACCCACACCCACCCTCCCACAAGGCGAGCAGGAATGCTGTGTTTCAGTGGCAATGGCCAGAAAACAGGTAGTTCAAGGTGGTTTCCTCCTTGCAACATGGGCCCAAGGAGAATTATATAGATGGGAAAATAATTTAAAAAATATACATACTGCAGAGGGAAGATGTGCTACCTCGAACGTATTATTTACTAGTATTCTTGCTACTCACATTCATTTAAAAGTTTTAAGTTAAAACAGCCGCATGACGCCTATAACCCTAGCACTCTGGGAGGCAGAGGTGAGTAAACTGCTTGAGCTCACAAGTTCAAGACCAGCCTAAGCAAAAGCAAGACCCTGTCTCTACTAAACATAGAAGAAAAAGGGCGGCACCTGTGGCTCAAAGGAGTAGGGCATACCGGAAGTGGCGGGTTCAAAACTGGCCACGGCCAAAAACTGCAAAAAAACAAAAGAACTGAGGCAAGAGGATTGCTTGAGCCCAAGAGTTGGAGATTGGATTGCTGTGAGCTATGACACCACAGCACTCTACCCAAGGCAACAGCTTGAAACTGTCTCAAAAAAAACAAATACAGCCTTTTTTGGCCATTTGGTCTTACCTTATAACAAAATAGGTTAACATCTCCTTCCAAAATCTTGTGTTTAGAAATTGCTTAACAGGCTCGGCACTGGTAGCTCAGTTGTCAGGGCACCAGGCACATACACTGAGGCTGGCAGGTTCGATCCTGGCCTGTACCTGCTAAACAACAATGACAACTACAACAAAAAAATAGCTGGGCACTGTGGCAGTCACCTGTAGTCCCAGCTACTTGGGAGGCTGAGGCAAGAGAATCACTTAAGCCCAAGAGTTTGAAGTTGCTGTGAGCTGTGATGCCACAGCACTCTACCTAGGGCTACATAATGAGACTGTCTCAAAAAAAAAAGAAAGAAAGAAAAAATAAATAAATTGCTTAACAGAGAACACCAATAAAGCAAAGACCACACAACATGAGACTATTATTGACATATGATAACAATTTATACTGCTTGGAACATTATTTTACCGCCCCACCTCACACAGTCTTCCCCCCACCCCCAAAATAAAAACAGCAGAGAAGTCAGAGAAACACAGACTTCACAGTCTCCCACAGGCCACTCAGGTAACGCCATCGCACCATTGCAGATGGACTCACATCCCAGTACCAGGAGGCTACTAAGTTCTGGGGCAGCAGCCCACTGTTCTCCTCATCAAGCCAGGGTACCAGAAAACTTTTTTGTGGGAGGGTAACAATCAGAGTGAGGTACATTCAGTGTATTCTCTTTGTTTCTTTTTTATTCATTCTGTTTAAGAGTTTCATTCTCTCCCTCTCTTTTTTTTAATCCAACAAACACAGGCTACTTCAAACATTTATACAATGCTTACTTTATTGTGGTCAACCATAAAAATGGCTCTGTGAGGGTAAGTATTGTTACCTCTGTTTCCCAAGCAAGATGCTGAGATGCAGCAAGGTCACATAACTTGCCCTGTGGCCCGCAGCTAGCAGGAAGGGAGCCAGGACTTGAGCCCAGGCAGTCATCGTCCAGAGCCCCAGATGCCCCATGCAGCCCCTGTGTCTTGGCTTCCCTGAAGTATCATAAAAAACTGAATTTGGAAAAGGAGAAGGCCCAGGGCAGAATGAGGTTTGGGGGTAGAGGGCGAGGGAAGAGGCTCCAGGATGGAGGGTAGAGGCTGAGGGTCATTCTAGGCCTCAAACAGGGGAAGACTGGCCTGCAGCAGCCACCACAACATCCTCATGGACCCCCAGGAAAAGTGTGACCTGGATGCCTGGGGCAGGTGGAGGCCTTCTGGGTCCTTCATGCCCAGTCACTAGAAAACTTGAGGGGGCAAGGAAAAAGCTGAATTTGAAGTGAATTCAGAATGCAGTGACTATGAAACAATTAGACCAGCTTTCTGGGGTGGCTGGGGCACTCTCTCCCTGCCCAAAATGCCACAAACCTCACAGTGGACTCCAGGCAGGGAGTATGTTCTCTGACAGAAGACAAGGCTGGCTGAGTCAGTTCCCCTGTCCTGGGGCAGTGGCACAGCCCCCAGGTGGTGCTGGGGCAGAGACACTGCTCCAGGGAAACTCACCAGCTAGCCTGTAGCACGCAGTGCCTAAGCTGGAATTTCCAGTTCTGATTTGGTGTCTGTCACCAAAGACTTAAGATTTGAAGCCACTGAACATTCATTTGACAAACATTAGTGCCAGGCACAGTGCTTAGAGCCATAAGGACCCACATTTGAAGAAGCCACGGTCTCTACCCTGAACTGGCCCACAGTATATGGTCAGAGAAAAGTATAAATAAATAATAAAGGTGTTAATGGATACATGCTACAATCAGGGTGTCGCAAGGGCTGAGGGACACTGCGATGAACCAGAGCAGACAGCAAGGTCAGGGAGGACTTCCCAAAGAAGGGCACACGACTTGTTTCTCCAACAGCTCACCACCAGTCTCCTCAAACCATGTGGATAAAGGCAGAAAAAGATTCAGAAAAAGGGAGTTCAGCAGGTTAGCTAAAGACTAGCAGTGCTGTCCCTCAATAGCTGAGCACCACACACCACGGCACACGGCGGGGACTCTACCGTGGCAATTCAAACAGGAGTTTTCACACCCCCAGCATAACTCAAAGACATCCAACCGGACAAGCCTCTAACAAGGCTGCTTCTTTTATCCGAGGCCTTTAGGAAAATGGCTATCACACAGTGAAAATGGCTGCTGTTCACCAAGCTCTCTTAAAAGAACATTTTACAGAAAGGGAAATCACGGAGATGAAGCAACCTGCCCATGGTCATCTGCTAATGATGGCACAATGGGATTCACACTCAGGTCCACCTGACACTTACCAGAGCCCATCCTCTTTGAACCACACCCAGGCCTCCCATGGAACTGGACCTGTGTGGGAAAATTCGTATATGTGGCAGAACAGGTCATATCACTTCAAAAGAATAAAATTTCTACGTGTGATTTTTTTCCTATTCCTCTACTGGTCTGTCATTGCTCTAACACTACATTGCTTTTAAAAAAAAATAGAATACAGCTTTATCAAGCTATAATTCACAAAGCACATCATTTGCCCACTCGAAGTGTGTAATTTAATGGTATTTAGTATATTTACAGATTTGTGCAATCATTACCACAGCCAATTTTAGGCCATTTCGTCACCTCAAACCCCATCCTCTTTAGCTATCATCCTCTCTTTCTCACCAGCCCTAAAAGCCACTGTCTCTTTACAAGGTGATTTTTGAAGTGGTTATGGGCTCACAGTAATTCAGTTGTTAATGAAATATTGCAGATTGCACTTCTGCGCTGCTGTCTTCCCCCAGTGGGCTAAACTGAACCGCTGAGCCAGGATGGAGCCAGGACAGAGGAGGACACCTCTGCCAAATGTCTAACATTCTCTATCAAAGAAGGAGGTGCCAGGTGGCTGGAGTAGGGTTGGGGCACCTGGCAGCCTGGTGCTGGGCAGGCTCCACAGTACTTATGTATCTGGGTCCTTGAACTTAGCGAGCCCCAAACACAGACCCATGTAGTCCAGCATCAGCAGGGATGGTGGAAGTTATGCAAAAGCCCAAGAGGAGCCCCTCCGACTGTAAGTCTTTACCACTGGGAATTCCAATCTCTCATTTCCAGAAAGGCAAACACACCAATATCCAATAAGCTGCCAAATCCAGGGGTTGTTCTGAGAGGCCGACTATTCCAGCACTAGATAAAAAGAAAACTCCCCCCAAATATGGTTTATTTGCTCCTCCTCTCTGCCTTCCTTGAATGCTGCAGAACACTGAAGCAGAATGCTGCAAAAAGTCTTTCCCTACAGAAAGACTGTGCACACACTTTTTCAGCACCTAGACTTCTCTGCCACACATCTCTATATAGGACATAAAACCCTACATCATGTGGCACTGATGGGCAATAGAAAACCACTTGGCAACAAAAAGGACCAAGACGTGATAGATGTAACATGGATGAACTGCAGAAACACTATGGTGAGCAAAGGCAGTCAGATGCAAAAGAGCACACACTGTGTGCGTCTACGCATGTGACATTCAAAGCCTGGTAACTAATCTATACTGACAGATTAATGTCTGCTGGAGTCAAGGGCTGGGGTGGGAAACTGATTTAAAAGGGGCACAAGGAACTTTTGGAGCAATGGCAATGGGTCAGCCTTGATGGGGTCAGTGGCTACACAGGTGGATTCATTTGTCAAAGTCCCCAAATGGATGTGTCCAATCAGATGTAAATTAATATCTCAATAAAGAGAAAAGGAAGAGGCTCAGCACCCATAGCACAGTGGTTACAGTGCCGGCCACATACACCAAGGCCGACAGGTTCAAAACCGGCCTGGGCCAGCTAAACAACAATAACAACTGCAACAAAAAACAACTGGGCATTGTGTCGGGCACCTGTAGTCGTAGCTACAATCGCTTAAGTCCAAGAATTGGAGGTTGACACCACAGCTCTCCCAAGTGTGACACAGTGAGACTCAAAAAAAAAAAAAATGAGAGAGGGAGAAAGAGAAGAGGAGGAAGAAGAGAGGGAGGGGAGAAAACAGGAAGGGAGAGAAGAAAGAAAAAAGGGAAGAAGGAAGAAAAACCTTCTGTGAACTCCAGTGACAACTTTCTCCCACCCAGCATCTACAATGCAACTGTCACTGACATTAACCAAATGCTATGTGGCAAGGTACCTCAAGGTCATAAGACTAAAGTAAATTCTGTGTCACTTTAGCCTAACTGGGTTTTACTGGGTCTCAATCCTTGGAATAACCGACTCTCTACCATACACCGAGGACCCTGATAAACCCGAATGGTCCACTTTCTCACCAGGCTAACTCGCCAGGCTATACTCTCCACTATCCCTGCAATGAAAAGCTGGGGAGGCCAGTGAGCAACTTGAAACAGCAGGTTTTAGTGACAGGTTTCAACAGCTGCTAGATAGAAAGCCAGCAAAACATAATAGTATAATTTATTAGCTTTTCTTTCTCTTCAAATGATAAGTAAACCTTAAGTTCTAGAAACTTACCATAATAATAAATAGATTATATAAAAACATTGTGAAACATTGTAATAGGTCAATCTATTTTTTAATTTTCCTTTTGCTTGGGAAGAAGGTAGTAGCTATTTTTGAATCCTACTTGTGAGCTATTTCTCATGGAGCAAGACGTAAACAGAGCCATCTTGCCCCTTACTCCTCCCACACACATAATTAAAAGGGATAAACCGAGCCAAATGTCTAACATTCTCTATCAAAGAAGGAGGTGCCAGGACAAAGAGCTAAGTACCAGCTCTATCTTTGGCAAAGTAAAAAAAGTTAAAACCCTTTACATAAGCTTCTTTGCTTCTTTGGCACTTGTCCAAAGATTTAAAAAAAAAAAAAAAAAGAAAAGTGAAGCCAGAATAATCAAAGCAGAAAGCCCAACTGAAGAAAAACTTCAAAGCATCTATATGATACAAGGAACATGTTAATTTTCTATTATGCATTTTAAAAATCTCCAAATCTCCCCCACAGGAAGAGCAACACCTGTATTTCTGACTGGTATTATCTCCTTACTGGTAGTTAAGGAGGCAGAAGCCCATGGTCCTAGGAACGGCTTAAGCCTTCTCACTGACGATGGAAAATGACACCAGAAAGAAGGTCTGGAACTCAGAACCATGTGAGCAAGATTCCCTGAGCATTTGCAGGGCATATTATGTTAATGTTTTATTGGTAGAAATAATGATTTATCTGGTAAAATAAATGCCCTCATGGACTTGTGTTTGAATTCACCCCTCTGACAAACATTTACTTGGCACCCCCTCTATGCTAGGCTCTAGCACTACAAACTACGTTCCCCATACTCATCCCTAAGCAGCTTACAGTCTAGTTGGGCAGATGGACAAGTGCCCAGAAGATGACATAGAGTGGCAAGTGCTATCTAACAGAGCTCAGCAGGATGTGCTGGAAGTGGGGCTGGGGCCAGGAGGAGATGTGGGAAAACTCCCCAGGAAAGGTGGATTCTGAGCTGAGTCAGGTGAAGAAGGGCTGTGTCACTTTGAACCTCTGGCTGTCACCTCCCCTCATTGGCTGTGGCTTTCTTCTCCCCTAAGGGACAGCAGGGCACCAGATGGAAGCTCTTATTTTTTGGTGTCTTTTACTGAAGGCAGGAAAAGTTGCCAGCACAAGGCTGCCAACTTTATTTTGCCCATGGAAGATATTTAAAAAAGAAAAAGTGGCCAGGCATGGTGGCTCACCCCTGCTATCCTAGCACTCTGGGAGGTCAAGGCAAGAGGATCCCTTGAGTTCAGAAGTTCAAGACCAGCCTGAGCAAGAGCAAGGCCCCATCTCTACTAAAAACAGAAAAATTAACCAGACATTGTGGTAGGCATGTATACTCACAGCTACTGAGGAAGCTGAGGCAGGAGGATGGATTGAACCCACGAGTTTGAGGTTGCTGAGAGCTAGGCTGAGGACATGACACTCTAGCCTAGGTGATACAGCGAGACTCTGTCTCATGAGAGGAGGGGAGAAGAGGGGAGAGGAAACCTATCTCTTTCTATTATTTCTTTTCAAATACATTTTAATGCTGAGAAACAGGTAGTAAAATCTCAGAATAAATGAAAAGCCTTAAACTAAATATCTCTGGCTTTGTAACATAATAATTACACTCTTAATGCTTTGGCCACATGAGAGTGAAAATAGCATCAAGAGCTAGCGTTTGGGAAGCCAGCAAATAGGTGAAAAATTAGGTACTGTTTAAGGAATGCACGTGCCAGGATCTTTATATACAATGACTTTACACTGACAATAACTTTGCAAAGTGGGAATATTGCCCCCATTTTTCAGATGAGAAAAAGACAGCTCAGCAGAAAGTGGCTTGCCCACAATCACTATCGGGTTTCCTCTGGCCCTCCACAAACACACATGACACTGTGAGAGAGCTCTAGGTGATCTCTGGGGCTCTCACCACAACTAAACATTTATTTTATTGTTATTGCTTTGGCGATGGCAAAGGAAGAGGTCAGGTCTGCACTTTTTATTGTGTAGTCCCAAATAACTAACTCAAATGTGTTGTGAAACCAGGAAGGGTATCTTAAAAATGTATCTTATTTTATAAATTTCATCTTTCTTCTACTTTGATCATTTAAAATTGAACTACTGATTTCCCCAGCCATCTTTTGGTGTGGGTCGACACACTGCCGCGTGAGGATGTGGGCCAGGAAACCACTAGAGGCTGGTCCCGTGGTGGACCCTCACACACCCACCTGGGAAAAGCAGAGTGGACAAAGTAACACAGTGGGCAGGGGAGAGCAGCTCCACGGCCTAGCAAATGTCTAAGCCTCCGTTTACACAATACACCTCATTAAACAACTCCTGGAGATGCAAAAATTAAATGAGATAATGTACATAAAATGCTTTAAACAGAGCACAGCCTGGAGAGACACTTTGAAATGTTAGCCATTAAGATCATCTCTTAGAGTGGGGCCCGGTGGCTCACACCTGTAATCCCAGCAATGTGGGAGGCTGAGGCGGGAGGACTGCTTGAGCTCAGGAGTTCAAGGCTTGTCTGAGCGAGAGTGAGACCCCGACTCATGAAAAAAATGGAAAAACCCAGGTGGGTGTTGCGGTCCCTGCTTGTAATCCCAGCGGCCTCGGAGGCTGAGGCAGCAGGATGCCCAAAGCTTGAATCTGAGGTTGCAGTGAGCTTACGATGCCACTGCACTCTGCTGAGGGCATAGAGTAGAAGTCTGTCTCCACAACAACAACAACAAAAGATCATCTCTTAGGACTGGGCATCATGGATCACACCTATAATCCCACTATAATCCCAGTACTTTGGGAGACCAAGGTGGAAGAGCTGCTGGAGGCCAGGAGTTTGAGACCAGCCTGGTCAATGTAGCAAGATCTCATCTCTACATTTCTTTTTTTTTTTAATTAGCTGAGTGTGGTGGCACACACCTGTAGTAATCTCAGCCACTCAGAAGGATAAGATGGGAGGATAGCCCGAACTCAGGAGTTTAAGGCTACAATGAACTGTCATCTCACCACTACAGTCTGGCCTGGGGAACAGAATGGGACCCTGACTCTGAAAAAAATAAAAAATAAATCACTCTTGGTGACTAAGCTGGATGTTGACCACAATCAAAATCATAGATGAGGCTCGACGCCTGTGGCTCAAGCGGCTAAGGCTCCAGCCATATACATCTCAGCCATATACATCTCATTGGCGGGTTCGAATCCAGCCCAGGCCAACCAAACAACAATGACGGCTGCAACCTAAAAATAGCCGGGCATTCTGGCTGGCGCTGTGGCAGGCGCCTGTAGTCCCAGCTACTTGGGAGGCGGAAGCAAGAGAATCACTTGAGCCCAGGAGTTGGAGGTTGCTGTGAGCTGTGATGCCACAGCACTCAACCCAGGGTGACAGCTTGAGGCTCTGTCTCAAAAAAAAAAAAAAAATCATAGATGAATCCAAGTGGGGCCTCATCAGGGCTATAGCTGAAAGACAGGAAGATGGATATGTGGGTAACTGTGGCATAAGGTTAATCCTGGGAAAGCCAGAGAGTGAGCAATCAACAAATGTCAGAGAACCAATGAATTTGTGCCCCAGCATTCCAACCAGAAAAGACTGTAAGGCCCACAGTGACCACCAGGAGTGAAGCATGGCCACAGGCTAGCTGGTTCATAAAGTCAAGAAAAGAGGTGAGGGAACTTGGCCAAGAGGCTGATTGGCTGAGAACCAGAAAATGCTAAGTCCAGAGACTCTCAGGTCTTTGGCTTGAACAGCCAGGGGTAGGGTGGCACACACATCAGGAACAACCTCAGCAAGAAACATGTATCTCGTGTAAAATGAAAAGCTAAACATGGACAGGTTACAAAATGGTTTACATAATATGATCCCCTCTTTGTTTTTAAAATCACATCTGTGGCTCAGCGCCTGTGGTTCAACGGGCTAAGGCTCCAGCCACGTACACCTGAGCTGGCAGGTTCGAATCCAGCCTGGCCCGCCAAACAACAATGACAGCTGCAACCAAAAAATGGCCGGGCGTTGTGGCGGGCACCTGTAGTCCCAGCTACTTGGGAGGCGGAGGCAAGAGACTCGCTTGAGCCCAGGAATTCGAGGTTGCTGTGAGCTGTGATGCTACGGCACTCTATCCAGGGTGACAGCTTGAGGATCTGTCTCAAAAAAATAAAAAAATCACATCTGTGGGCCAGGCCCATGCCTAAAATCCTAGCACTCTGGGAGGCTGAGGCAAGAGGATTTTTTTTCTTTTCTTTTCTTTCTTTTTTTTTTTTCTGAGACAGAGTCTCAAGTCGTCGCTCTGGGTAGAATGCCATCATGGTGTCACAGCTCACAGCAACCTCAAACTCTTGGGTTTAAGCTATTCTCTTGCCTCAGCCTCTCAAGTAGCTGGGACTACAGGTGCCTGCCACAACACCCAGCAATTTTTTTCTTTTTTTATTGCGGATGTCATTGTTTAGCTGGCCCTGGCTGGGTTCAAACCCACCAGCCTCAGTGTATGTGGCCGGGGCTGTAACCACTCAGCTACGGGCACCACCAAGCAGGAGGATTTCTTGAGCTCAGGAGTTAAGAGCAAGAGCAATCTCTTAAAAAAAAAAAAAAAAAAAAACTCATTCTCTTGAGCAAGAGCAAGAACCAATCTCTTAAAAAAAAAAAAAAAAAAACTAGCCAAGCACTGTGGCGGGCACCTGTAGTCTCAGGTACTTGGGAGGCTGAGACAAGAGGATTGTTTGAGCCCAAGAGTTTGAGGTTGCTATGAACTATGACAGGGCACTTTACCAAGGGCAACAAAGGGAGATTCTGTCTCAAAAAAAAAAAAAAAAAAAAATCACATCTGTGTACATATGTGAATATAAACATCTGGAAAAGTGTATATCAAGGTGCTGATGGTGATTTTCTTCTTTTGAATATATATATTTGTATTTTACAAAGTACACATACTGATTTTCCAATGAAGGAAGAAGCTGAGTTCCTTCCAAATTTTTTAACCTGGACAGACGATGGTGAGGCAGAGGGTAAAGGGCTGTCAGGAGTCCCACTGCTGCACCGAGGGGATTTGAGACCACAGCACCCCGAAATCCTCTGCAAGCCATAGGTAGTATAACTAGAGACCCTGGAACGTTGGGCTGAGCCATGCTAGTCAACATCCCAGGTCTCCAGCTTGCAGACAGCTTGACATAGGACTTCTCAGCCTCCATATCATGTGAACCAATCTCCCTAGTAATTCCCCCCGTTTCTACCTATATCTACCGACCTAGTTATCTATTCTACCTTGAGACCACAGCACCCTAAAGTCCTCTGCAAGAAGCCCCCACCTAAACAAAAAACAAAGAAAAAAAAAAAGAAGCTCCCACCTGCAGGACTCTCAAAACTCCCCAATTCTGGGTCAACTATGGAATAAGTCACTACCTGCCGAATTCTGCCCTCCTCCAGAGAGAAACCTCCTCCTCCTCCTCCTGAAGTGTGTCAGCCTTGTATGTGGGAAAGAGAAGGCACTGGATACCACATGACCCCACATCCTATGATGTAAAGTCGGAGATCTTACAAGCCCTTTCTGTAAGGAAACATAAATCCCACGAAGAGTTCCAACTTTCTAGCTACATCCAAAAAGCAGAGGGGGGCGCCCAGCCTTAGACGCAATCTCCCCCACAGTGTGCAGGCCTTGCCACTCACCTAAAGGCTGGGTATAAGCAGGTGCTTGTCCTGCTTCTTAAAACCTCCAAGGTATGAACTGATTGGTATGCAGAGGCAGGTATAAGGAGCTATTCTTGTGAATGAGCAAGTCTTAGTTTGCCAGCTGAACAAAACCAGAAGAAGGGGCTCATCACCAGGGCTGTCCACTCGTACTCGGGGCAGGGAGGAGAGTTCCTGAGCCCTTCCCAGGAAGACCTGAGACAGGGGAGTCAGCAGGGGACAAAAGAGATCGCCATTCCCAACACCCCACATGACCCTTGGAACTAGGTGATCACCACACTCATACAATTAATATACAACTGCTTGAGTGAAGCAGTTATAAAGGCCTGCTGTGGGTGGGAAGAGGCCTACTGGTATGCTCAAGAGTAGTCAGCACTGACCTCCAGAGCAGGATTTGCTAAACATGTGACCCCTGGAGTGTGCCTGCTTCGCACGCATGTATGTATTCTGTGATAGCATCACTTTCACGGTCACAGCACCATGAGTGCACATCTGCAGGCTAACGTGAGATCACAGGACAGGCACATACACTCAGACCCCAGCTCCCTTGTGCATGCTTCGCACACACCTGCTCACAGTCCCCCACCATTAGTAAGTACCTCAGGGAGGCTGGACTAGGAACTTTTTTTTTTTGAAACAGAGTCTCGTTTTGTTGCCCTTGGCAGAGTGCTGTGGTATCATAGCTCATAGGAACCTCAAATTCTTGGGCTCAAGCAATTCTCCCGCCTCAGCCTCCCAAGAGCTGGGACTACAGGTGCCTGCCACAATGGCGGCTATTTTTAGAGTGGGGTCTCAATCTTGCGCAGGCTGGTCTTAAACTCCACTTGTAAACTCAGGCAATCCACCCTCCTCGGCCTCCCAGAGTGCTAAGATTACAGGCATGAGCCACTGCACCCAGCCTGGACTAGGACCTTTAAATAATATCAGTATTTCTCCACCACACTCGTTCAAAGACCAGACTCACAGATGATAAGAAATAGACCATGTCCAAATTCATTAGGTCCAAATACTTTTTTCAAGAAACTATCGTGACATTACGTGGCAAAATCTTTCTTAGTATTCTACAAATGTATTCTAGCTAATTTGTAACTTCACTTTAATTGAAATTCTTTTCTTTTGTAGAGACAGAGTCTCACTTTATCGCCCTCAGTAGAGTGCCATGGCATCACACAGCTCACAGCAACCTCCAACTCCTGGGCTTCGGCAATTCTCTTGCCTCAGCCTCCCGAGTAACTGGGACTACAGGCACCTGCCACAAGGCCTGGATATTTTTTTGTTGCAGTTCAGCCAGTGCCAGGTTTGAACCCGCCACCCTTGGTATATGGGGCCGGTGCCCTACCCACTGAGCCACAGGTGCCGCCCTAATTGAAATTTTTTTCAAAGGCACTCTAATGATTTTTCTCCCTCAAAGATGTTGGGAAAGACACAATTATAAGAGGGACTTTACCCAAGAAATGCAATCAGTGGAACCTGGTTTCTTGTACCCTCGAAGAATCCCCAACAATAAACATTTTTTTTAAAAAAAGATGTTAAGGAATATTATTACTACAATGTTATTAGCAGTACTGCTTAACACTGGTTTGGATGCAAATCTTTCTTCTTAGCGAGGCTTGCGGAAGAGCCAAATATGTTTAAAATGAGTAAAGGCCTGAAGAGCTCTGGCAACAGTGAACGCCAGAACTCCTCCACTGCCAAAGCCATCTGGGACGGATTATCTCTGCAGACTGAAGATGTTTTTCTCTCTTATACAGAAGTAGAGAGACTAGCACAGCAACTCCTAGCTTTGTCCATTATCAACACAAGGCCAATCCTCTTTAATCTGCTATGGGAAAACTGTGAAATGTTTATACAATCATGGGACCCAAATGTGTCCCCACCTGATCTGATGGCCCCCTCACAAATCAAGCAGAGAAGGAGTCCTGGCCTGAAGGACTACCAACCTTGCAAGGAGCCAGTGCCACTTAAAACACATATAAAACCTAGGAATAAGGACAATAAACCTGCCATGTTGACAGCACTCGTAGTGAGTCACAGTGATACCATGTACCCCCAATGTGCTGGCTGGGATAAAGACACTCACCTCTGTGGGATTCTTCCCCCAAATTCCTAAGCCCAGCTAATACTGTGAAAAATCATCAGGAAAATTCAAACCAAAGAACAATCCCCAACACCTGACCAGCACTCTTCAACTTCCAAGGTTATGGAAAACAAGGAAAGTCTGAGGTGTCCCTGGTTGAAGGAGACGAAGGACATATGACAACTGCACATGACATGGGAGCCTGGATGGGACCCCAGAGCTGCAAACATCTGAGGTGAAGTCTGAGTCTTCAGTCCAGTTAGTGTTAATAATACTGGATCGATGCTAATTTCCTAATTTTGATAAGTGTGCTGTGGTTGCTTAAGATGTTAACATTAGAGAAACAGGGTGAAAGGTATGCAGGAACTCTCAGTGTAAGGTTCGCAATTTTTCCGTATATCTAGAATTCTTCCAAAAAAGAAAGTTTATTACAGAAATAATAAAAGTTTATACTGACTAATGAATATTCATTATGTTATTCACAAAAAACAATCTGTCAGAAATCTCAAAGAAAGGAAGCACCTGGAAAAGAAAGAACGGGGAAGCAGAAGGTCACCCAAGTGCTCCACCAGACCCAGAGCGCCAGTGGTAATGACCAGTGCTGCTGGCGAGAAGTGGCTTCCAAACCATGAGGTCGCCCCTCCCTCCACCCACAGCCCCGCTGGTCAGGCAGTGACCCAGGCTCCTCGCACCACCCTGCCCTGCCCCCAGCCCCCACGGCCCTCTCTGCTGCAGCCCACCCCTGCAGCCCCTCTCTCTACTTGCTCAGCAGTTTCCCAGGGTCTCCAGGTTAATGCTATGCTGAAATAACAAGAGGAGGAGCACCATATGATACTCATTTTAGTAAAATAGTTCTTTATGTATCTACAAAAAGGATGAAATACGATCAAAACTGTGCCCTAGGAAACCTGAAGTTATAGCTCTGCCCCAGGAATGGGTCTGAAGCATCAGAAGCAGAAATCTACCTCTGGGAACATGCCTGGAACCACAGAGACCCTGCCTCACCCCAGTTCAGCCATGCTCTTAAATAGCTTTGAATGTGCTTCTTTTTTTTTTTTTAAGAGACAGAGTCACAGACATCACAGCTCATAGCACCCTCCAGTTCTTGGGCTTAGGCAATTCTCTTGCCTCAGCCTCCTGAGTAGCTGAGATGACAGGCACCCGCCACAACATCTTCCTCTATTTGAAATAGGACAAAGTCTAAGAAATAAAAACATATAGCTGGGGTGGCACCAGTGGCTCAAGGAGTAGGGCACCGGCCCCGTATACTGGAGGTGGTGGGTTCAAACCCAGCCCTGGCCAAAAACTGCAAATTAAAAAAAAAAAAAAAAAAAAAAACCATATACCTGGATATTTCAAATTCAGTGGTGACTGAATTCATTCTGAATCAGATTTAAGACGCCTTCTGGTCAGCAAGGAAGGCCCTTGTCTGGGCAGCAGACGTCTAGAGCAAACCGTCTAGCATAGTATATATAAAACAGTCCTGTCTAAAGTGCCCTTTGACAAAGTGACTGAAAGACAAAGAAAAAGCCAGAGTGATATATTTAAAACAACCTTTTTTTTTTTTTTTTTTTTTTAAGACAAGAGCCTGACTTTCTTGCCCCAGTAGACTACTGTAGCATCCCAGCTCACAGTAACCTCAAACTCTTGGGCTCAAGCGATTCTCTTGCCTCAGCCTCCCGAGTAGCTGGGACTACAGGCGCCCGCCACAACGCCCGGCTATGTTTAGAGACAAGGTCTCGATCTTGCTAAGGCTGGTCTCTAACTCCTGAGCTCAAGCAATACACCTACCTCAACCTCCCAGAGTGCTGGGATTACAGGCATGAGCAACCACGCCCAACCATTAAAACAATCTTTTTTTTTTTTTAGAGACAGACTCTCACTCTGTTGCCCTCTATAGAGTGCCATAGTATCACAGCTCACAGCAACCTCCAGCTCTTGGGCTTAGGCCATTGTCTTGCCTCAGCCTCCCGAGTAACTGGGACTACAGGTGCCTGCCACAACACCCGGCTACTTTTTGATGCAGTTTGGCCAGAGCCGGGTTCAAGCCTTTCACCCTCAGTATATGGGGCCTGCGCCCTACTCAGTGAGCCACAGGCTTAAAAAAAGAACGCAAGCTGAAGAATGTTCCCAGCACCAGAGTTTCAAAATGACAGGCTCTGCCATGTTTCTCACCAGTGAGGCAACCCCTCCTGAGGAACTTCATTATTTCTACTTAGCCAGTGATTGACAAGTATCTTGCAAAATGCAGGTCAAAACTTCCCCAGTGCTCTGAATTACACAACTGGGACTGTGCACCATAGGGTTATTGTCAATGCCATTTCGCTGGAGCTTCCTTCTTTAACTTCACATTGAGAAAAAAAGCAGACTATGCTTTTTCCATTCATTTTTAAATGTTTTATTTAATTGGAAGCTTTCCTGTATGCGTCAAAATGGACAAATTTGAAAGCTGCAAAGCTTGCAGGCGCCCTCCACAGCAACAAGCCTGTTCGCTACCCAGGTTTCGCAAGCCCCACACTGGCACCAGGCACGGCCCCTTCCCCAGAGATCCAGAGCAGGTGGCTGCTCGCCCATCTAAGCTGCTACAGAAGCAGGCTTGTTATATGGCGACACCTGGGTTACAAACAAGGTAAGTTCTGTAGGTTTGTTCTTAAGTTGAATTCATACTTAAGTTGGAACAGGTATGTTTGCCTATTACCTGTAATAGCCTCCATTTGTAAATGCCAGTCAGCCATCAGTCAGATATTTGTAACTCAAGAACTTACTATAATAGCCTCTGTTCACAAGTGTGACTTGTCCATAAGTCAGATGTTTGTAACTCAGGGACTGCCCAGACTCCAGTCCTAGACCTGCCCCCCACTGCCCTTGTTCCCTGAGCACCCCGCACAGAGCTGAGCCCCCAGGGCACAGTACATGCTGAAAGGAGAAAGGGAAAAGCCCAGAAGAGAAACGGCAGCCCCGGGCATGCCCAGCTCTCAGGAAACAAAGTGTGGTCTCAACTCACAGCCCTCTAGCTGGGCAATCACAAGTCAATTTACTTCTGCGCCTCAGTTTCCCCAACTGTAAAAAAAGAGGACCAGTATCTCCCACCTCACAGGCTACAAAGAGGAATAAATGAGATAAAGCACGTGGTCTGGTGCCTGGCAGCCCATTGGTGCTAGGAAATCTAAGTTTCTTTCCCTACAAATCCCCTTATCTACTCTGATTCCAGTCACCCTCCATCTGCACCAATGACTAAAGACAACAAACACAAAAGCCAGTTCCACTGAGGAGCTGGTGCCTGTACTGTTCACCTACAGCCCCTTCCTCTGAGTACCAGATGGCGGGAGCCACACCCAGCACATTCACCTACTGGATGGATATGATTTGTATTTATATCCCATCTACTTCCAAACAGTAGGGAAGGATGTCTACTCTCCCTCACCACTGATTTACACAACAAGGAATGTTCCCACAGAGCTCTTGGTCTGGCCAGGCATAGTGGCTCACACCTCTAATTCCAGCACTTTGAAAGGTGGAAAGATCACTGGAGGCTGGGAGTTCAAGACCAACCTAGGCAACATAGCAAGACACCATTTCTAGAAAAAGAAAGATGGCTCAGGGCCTGTAGCTCAGCGGCTAGGGCACCAGCCACATATACCGGAGCTGGCGGGTTCGAACCCAGCCCAGGCCTGCCAAGCAACAATGACAACTACAACCAAAAAATAGCTGGGCACCTGTTGTGGTGGATGCCTGCAGTTCCAGCTACTCAGGAGGCTGAGGCAAGAGAATCGCTTAAGACCAAGAGTTTAAGGTTGCTGTGGGCTGTGACGTCACAGCACTTCACCGAGGGTGACATAGTGAGACTTTGTCTCAAAAAAAAAAAAAAAAAAAAAAAGAGGTTCGGCGCCTGTGGCTCAGCGGGCTAAGGCGCCAGCCACGTACACCTGAGCTGGCGGGTTCAAATCCAGCCCGGGCCCGCCAAACAACAACGACGGCTGCAACAAAAAAAAAAAAAAGAAAGAAAATAAACAAATAAATAATAAAAATAAAAAAAGAAAGAAAACCTCCTGATCTATCACATCCTTCCCACAGGAGAACAGTAAAGGAGCATGCTCTTCCCAGGAGAAGGGAGGGGGGAGCTACCAAGTACAATCCATGAGGGCAGCTACTAGCAAAAAACAGAAAATAACAAATATCGACTAGGATATAGGGAAACTAGAACCCTAATACATTGTGGGTGGGAATTTAAAATTGTGTAGGTGCTATGGAAAAACAGTACAGAATTCTCTCAAAAAACTTTAAAAAATAGAATTACCACATGAAAGCCAACACACAAAAAATTGCCACAATCAATTCCAGGGGACTAAGGGTTAAAGTTAAAGGCAAAACTAGAACTTCCTTTCAAAAACAAAAAGTCATAAAAAATACCAATCATAAAAGAAAAGATAAGGGGCCAAGTAGGATGGCTCATGCCCTAATCCTAGCACCCTGGGAGGCCAAGGCGGTACATTACCTGAGCTCCCAAGTTCAAGATCAGCCTGAGCTACAGTGAGACCTCATCTCTAAAAAAAAAGCCAGGCATTGTGGTGGACACCTGTAGTTCCAGCTACTTGGGAGGCTCAGGCAAGAGGAACACTTGAGCCCTAGAGTTTGAGGTTGCTGTATGATGCCACAGCACCCTACCAAGGGCGACAGAGTGAGACTCTGTCTCAAAAAATAATAATAATAAAATAAATTTAAAAAAAGAAAAGATTGTTGTAAGTCAACTGCATTGAAATTTTAAACATCTATTTAACATGAGAAAACATAATGAAAGAAGACGTATCTAAATTAGGAGACATTATCTGTACCTCATATAACCAAATAAATTGCTACGCAGAATGGATAAAGAACCAATAAGAAAAATACAGGCAACAGAAGAGAAAAATGGGAAAAGATCAACTCAGGCATGGCACCAAAAAGAGCTCCTATGTGAAAAGATGTTCATCCTCATCAGTAACCAGAGAGAGGTAAATTGAGGCCAGAATGAGATAACCTTTGACACCTACTAGATGGGTGTAATTAAGAAACGCGACAATAGTCAGCATGGCAAAGAATGTGAGTGAAAGGAACTGCCATCCATGGCAGGTGGGAGTATAAACTGGTGCGGTCAATGGGGCGTGGCACTTCTGCACCTAGAGCACACGACCCCAGGAGCCAACAACCTCTACGCACAAACCTTAGAGAAACGAGTACAGGTGCGAACCAGGAGACCTATATAAAGAAGGCTCATGGCCAGGCGGCACCTGTGGCTCAGTAGGGCGCTGGCCCTATGTACCGAGGGTGGCGGGTTCAAACCCGGCCCCAGCCAAACTGCAACAAAAAATAGCCAGGCATTGTGAAAGCTGCCTGTAATCCCAGCTACTCAGGAGGCTGAGCAAGAGAATTGCCTAAGCCCAAGAGCTAGTGGTTGCTGTGAGCTGTGACGCTACGGCACTCTACCAAGGGCGACAAAGTAAGACTCTTTCTCTTAAAAAAAAAAAAAGAAGAAGAAGAAGAAGGCTCATGGCCACAATACTCACAATATCAAAACATGGAAGCATCTGATATCTGCTGACAGGAGTATGACCAATTATGGTCTGTGCACATGGTGGCTCATTTTGTGTCAACTTGACCAGGACACGGGATGCCCAGATATTTGGTTAAACATTCTGGATTTTTCAGCAAGGATGGATGTTTTAGATGAGATTAACATTTTAATCAATGAAGCAAAGCAGAACACCCTCCCCAGTGTGAGTAGGCCTCATCTAATCAGATGAGGGCCTAAACAGAACAGTAAGAACGACCCTCCTAGAGCAAGTGGGGATTCTCTACCTGTCAGTCTTCAGGCTAGAACTGCACCATCAACTTCCCTGGGTCTTGAGTCTGCCAGGCCCACACAGCAGATTGGACTTGCATGAGCCAACTCCTTATAATTAATCTCTTTCTATAACATATACATCCTATCAGTCCTATTTCTTTGGAGAACAAAATGGAAAATCATTCAGCAGTAAAAAGGAATGACAAACGCAATATGCAGATTACTTAGTGATCTTTATAAAGCTCACAAACAAAAATAGAAAATATTATTTACAGATACATATTTGTAGTATATAAGTATTCTTTAAAGGAAAAAAAAATAAAGCAAAAGAATGATAAAATATTCCAGAATGCCTTCACCCCTGCAGGAAGTCCCCACCAGGAGCCTCCCTGTGGCACACAACGGTTTAGTTCTCCAGCTTTGAGGCGTTTATTAGTATACTTGAAAACTTATATATCCATCATCTGTTGTTTTGCATGAATTTAAAGGCACCTAATAAAACACTCCTAAACTAGAGTTAGATGAGAGAAATGCAATAAGACACAAGGCAAGAAACACAGGAAGACACTCAACAAATGCCAGGCCAAAGCTGAGACACCCCAGCCCTACTGCTTCCGAGGCCTGTCTGGAAAGCGCATCTGGCCCTGCCCTGCAGGGTTCACAGCATTCAGGCTGTCCCTCCCTTGCTGATTCTGAGAATACATATCCTCTTCTTTAGCAGAGAGAGGAGGAGAGAGACTAGAAATTCTGACTGTGCTAATTCCTCACCTAGAGGGAGCACAGAACTGTAGGTGACTGTCCTGCTGGCCTGTCCTCTGCTGCCCACCCCTGCTAATCCTCCTCCACACTCTCCCCTAAGAGAGTGCTTATCACTTTAATAATCCTCTCCCAGCCCAACCCTAGGAATTCCTAGTTCCTGCAGGGTGAGGCCCACAGCCACACCCTGTTGAAAAGCCAATGGGAAATGCCGGCCTCGGAGCACAGGCAGTCACCTGGTCCCCACAGAGTGGAGGAACACACAAATGCCCAGCCAACCAGCTCGCTCCTGGCCCCTTCCCCCATAAGCCTGCCAAGCCCTTGGTATATCTAGGGTTCACAGATTTGGGGCCACAGTACTGAGTGCAGACCTCCCCATCATGCCTAGAGTGGAATGGACAGACTGGCCAATTAAATGTGCTTGCTGTTGGGCTTGGGTATATATTCCTATATTTATGTAGATTCCTTCTATGACTGTTTTACTTAGATTTTTATTAGAATTAGCCTTTAGAATTTTTGATATGCTTTAGAAATATCTGTTAATACAGTCACATGAGGCCGGGAGCAGTGGCTCACGCTTGTAATCCTAGCACTCTGGGAGGTCAAGGTGAGTGGATTGCTTGAGTTCACAGGTTCTCAAGATCAACCTGAGCAAGAGCAAGACCCCACCTCTAAAAATAGCCAGGCATTGTGGCAGGTGCCTGTAGTTCCAGCTACTCAGGAGGCTGAGGCAAAAGAACCCCACTTGAGCCCAAGAGTTTGAGGTTGCCGTGAGCTCTGGTGCTACAGCACTCTACCGAGGCTGACAAAGTGAGAATCTGTCTCAAAATAGAAAAAAAAACTATGTTAACCAGTAGATGAAAATATTTCAAATTGTATATAAAACCAGCACATTGTACCCCACGACTGCATTAATGTACACAGCTATGATTTAATTTAAAAAAAAAAAATATATATAGGCTCGGCGCCTGTGGCTCAACGGGCTAAGGCACCAGCCACATATACCTGAGCTGGCAGGTTCAAATCCAGCCTGGGCCCGCCAAACAACAATGACAGCTGCAACCAAAAAAAAAAAAAAATGGCCGGGCGTTGTGGCAGGCACCTGTACTCCCAGCTACTGGGGCGGAGGAGGCAAGACTCGCTTGAGCCCAGGAATTGGAGGTTGCTGTGAGCTGTGATGCCAAGGCACTCTATCCAGGGTGACAGTTTGAGGCTCTGTCTCAAAAAAAAAAAAAAAAATATATATATATATATATATATATATATATATATATATATATAGTCAATGGGTGTTCTTTTAATTTGATATAGTAAATTATATATACATATGTGGTTTTTTTTTCCAAGAGACAGGGTCTTGCTTTGTCATCCAGACTAGAGTGAAGTGGCACAATCACATCTCACTACACCTGTAACACCTTAGCTCAAGTGATCCTCCTAGCTCAGCCTCCTAAGAAGCTGGGACTATAGGCACACACAACCATGCCCAGCTAATTTTATTTTTTGTGGGCACCTATAGTGAGGCAGGAAGATCACTTGCACCCATGAGTTTGAGGTTGCCGTGAGCTAGGCTGACACCATGGCATTCTAGCCTGGGGCAACAGAGACTCTGCCTCAAAAATAAATAAACTAATTAACCAAAATAAAAACATGTAATTATGTTTGTAAAGCCAGGAGAAAGCTACCCCAATGTGGTCAAGGCCCACTAATCTCCAAGTGTTGGGGCTAGAGGTTTATTACCTTGGCTGAAGGTTTATACATTTGTTTCACTTGTCATGAGCATATAGTAACAAATGCAATAACCTATAACTTTGAGAAATCTAACAGAAAATATCACAAACAACCTTTGGTTTACACATAAAACAAGCAGAGACCAGGGCTCACATTGAGTTAGTGGCAGCTGAGGGTCCACCTTCACCTGTTGATGTCTGCAAAGCTGAGCTCTTGACTCTCAGGTGACATGTCTCCTCACTGGCTTTCAGCCACCCACAGGGGCAGAGCAGGAAGGTTTCCATGCTCTAAGGAGGCAATGAATGGTTATGCTGTGATTTTGGCCTACAGGAGTTCAGGTAGACTCATCTGAGACATCATTGGACAGAATATCCATACCCTGGAGGTATTCTGGTCTTTGGTGCACGTATTTCCCATTCCATGGGGCACTGCCCAAAGCATGTCCAAACAGGCTACTTCCCGCCTAACACCCCTTCCTCCTCCTCCTGGCAACAGCATTCCAGCTGGGCTTTGGGAAATCACCCAATCCTTGGAAACAACAGTCCCTCCCATGGCTCTTTTTAGCGTTCCTAAGTTTAAAGCTACCCACCCAATGTCTTCCAAGGAACCGCTTCCGCTCAGGTTAGAACACTGACAGGCAACCCACACGGTGATAGAGAGGAATGCATCCCCTTGACCAATCCCCCTGCCCTACAGCACAGACAACAGGTGAATTTGCTCAGAACCACCACTTAGGAGAAAGTAGTCTCAGTCCTCTCCAAAGGATGGAGACACAGAAACTTCAACATTTTTTTTTTTTTTTTTAAGAGACAGAGTCTCACTTTATCGCCTTCGGTAGAGTGCCGTGGCGTCACAACTCACAGCAACCTCCAACTCCCGGGCTTAGGCTATTCTCTTGCCTCAGCCTCCCGAGTAGCTGGGACTACAGGCGCCCACCACAACACTCTGCTATTTTTTTGTTGCAGTTTGGCCGGGGCTGGGTTTGAACTCACCACCCTCAGTATGTGGGGCCAGTGCCCTACCCACTGAGCCACAGGCGCTGCCCCGAAACTTCAACACTTTAAAATGTTCTTACCACTGCCAAAGGCCCAATATAGTTACATCGGTTTACATTCTATTTAGAGAAACAAAGCTATTTAACATAAGAATAGCTAAACACAGAAAAAAATTAATGGCCCAGGTCAAATATCTCCTTCTCTATGAATTCTGACCCCTTCTTATTGGGTGTACCTGCTTTCTCCTAAGGCACTAGCTACTGTCTAATTGTGTTACAGCTACTTACATAAAGACTTTGCCCCCTCTGGACTGACAGCAGAATCCCTAACTTACTAACAGACCCTTGTGACACACTGCCTAATGGGGGAAACAGACCCACATGTTGCCCAACTGCTGCCCTCAAGACCCTGCTTATGACAGTGTACTTGTTAGTATAAATTTACATACACACACAGAGACGTGTATGTCATACAGTGTAGCATAAATAGATATACATACACCTAAGTAAACCTATGAAGCAAGTGCACACTTGTTTCTATGAAAACTACAAATAGCTAACATTTTTTTCCTGGGTGTCAATGATCCTTTATTAAACATCTTCCCTCGCACTTTGTAACTAGCTAGGCATTCCACAGCAGCCTGTTGATGTCATGAGGGTGGTCGCCATCAACATTGCAGCTCACCGACCGGGCCGTCCCATGATCTCTTCAATGGTTCCAGAGAGTTCTCTGGCTAAAGATCAGAAGCAATCTGTTGCTTTCTGTTTGCTTTCTACCTCTCGGTGGTTCCTTGTGGGCTGTGATGATAAAGGCAGAGGCAGAAGGTACCACTTCAATCTGGGTCTGTCTATTCTGGATAGTCAGTTTCACTGTACTCCTCAGACTCTTTCAGTCACCAGTTGCTTTGGCAATGTCATCACCAACCTTTTTTGAACACAAACCCAGGGAGCTGATCTTGGGGGCCAGGGCAGACGTGGCACTGACTTCACCACCACTGCACCTCACTTTGATCTTGTTGGGATTGAACTTAGGCACATGGTAGAGGCAGCTGTTGTTAGATGAACCCAGATACCAGACAACCTAAGAAAGTTGCACCTTGGTCTTCTCTGAGCCCAAAGCTGAAAGCCAAATTGTTAACATTTTAAATATAAAAACAAAAACACCAACTACGGACGGACCAAATTACAGCTATGGGTAAGACAAATAAAACAAGTATAAAGGATTGGGTGAAAATGTATAAAAATCTAGGACTCGACACTCACTTTGCTTCATGCAACTAAGTTCTTAATCATCTTTACCCAAAAACCAAATATCAAAAACAATAAACTGTGGGTGTAGTTTATGCTAGAGAATACCTGGCAGTTCTGATCAGCAGAATTAAAGTAAAAGAAAAAGCCAACAAAAGACTGACAGATAAGAGTACATTGATTTTTTTAAGTTAAAGATAAAACATATAAACTGTATATTATTTTTTTAATGATTGTTTGTGTATCCTCAGTTACCTGGCTGGCTCCTGACCCTACAAGCCTGGTCTACAGGAGCTGGGCACAGCATAGGGGTACAGCACTTAGCTGGGCATTAAAAATGTTCTTCCCAGCCCTCAATAAAATCAGAACTACAATATCATCTCTTTAAAGACTAGGACAAGCCAACAAGAAAGCAGAATTCAGAATTCAGATTTCTCAATTTCTAGCCTAAAAGGAAAGCTCTAGGCTCAGGCTTCCCTGACGCTACCCTGACATGACATGTTAACCTAAGAAAACACTGCTACCACCTCAAACTTGACGTCTTCCCAACAGGACCTGAGGTAAAACTCATGTGCTAATGAGAAAAGCATGACCGTGACCTTTACGAGGCCAACCCAGGCCAGCTATACCTGATGCAAAGGCTCTAAGGTGCAAAAACGACTCCCTCTAAGCCAGTGGTTCTCAGCCTTCCTAATGCCATGGGGCCCTTTAATACAGTTCCTGTGGGTTGAGAACCACTGCTCTAGCGGTGCTTTCAGGCATCTGGGGCTATGAAGCAAAGTAAACTGAAAGGAGTGAAAATGAAATTTCTCCTCCCTCACCTGTAACAAAAGGCTGCAAAGCTGTGACCTGACAGTCACAAGATGGGCAGAAACACCACCACCCCCCCATTACAAAAAGACACCAGCCTCTCTCTTTGGCACAGCCGTAATACACCAGCTTAATATTGGTGAGATTTTAAGACCTCATCTACTGCAAAAGAGGCAGTTACTTGTCAAAAAAAGCAATGGGGGGCGGTGCGCCTGTGGCTCATCGAGTAGGGCGCCAACCCCATATACCGAAGGTGGCGGGTTCAAACCTGGCCTCAGCCCGACCTGCAAAACAGAAAGATAGCCGGGCGCTGTGGTGGGCACCTGTAGTGCCAGCTACTCGGGAGGCTGAGGCAACGGAATCGCCTAAGCCCAGAAGTTGGAGGTTGCTGTGAGTTGTGTGATGCCACAGCACTCTACAGAGGGCGATAAAGTGAGACTCTGTCTCTACAAAAAGAAAAAAGAAAAAAAGCAAAGGGGGGCTCGGTGCCTGTGGCTCAGGCGGCTAAGGCGCCAGCCACATACACCTTAGCTGGAGGGTTCGAATCCAGCCAGGGGCCCGCCAAACAATGACGGTTGCAACCAAAAAATAGCCAGGGGGTGTGGCAGGCGCCTATATCCCAGTTACTTGGGAGGTGGAGGCAGGAGAATCGCTTGAGCCCAGGAGTTGGAGGTTGCTGTGAGCTGTGATGCCACAGCACTCTATCCAGGGTGACAGCTTGAGGCTCTGTCTCAAAAAAAATAAATAAATAAAGCAAAGGGGGAGGGTCTGGAAAGCAAAAGTGAGGCCCACACTTAGTTTTTCTTATTCTACATTAAGCCTAAAGGCCAGGGGCAATGGCTTACACCTGTAATCCTAGCACTCTGGGAGGCTGAGGCAGGTGGATAGATTGAGTTCACGAGTTCTAGACCAGCCTGAGCAAAAGTAAGACCCCCCACCTCTACTAAAAAATAGAAAAACTGAGGCAAGAGGATCGCTTAAGCCCAAGTTGAAAGTTGTTTTGAGCTATGATGCCACAGCACTCTACCCGGGCGACAGCTCAAGAATCTGTCTCAAAAAAAAAAAAGCCCTAAAAATGGATATATATAGATATATATGGGAGATATATCACCCTCTACTGATCAACTGTCAGCTTCCTACAAAAATAGAATCAGGAAGAGTTCGGAAAGGACAGGCACAGAAAGAGGCCCTCGCTCTGGTGCACACTCCTTGGGATGCGGTCCTCGCCCCCCCACCCCACCCCCAGGGCAGGCTGGCTCCCCTTGGGCCGCTCCTGATGGGCTCCATAGTCTTCCCACTGGGGCAGCAGATGGGCACGGGCTCTACTGTGGCCCCAGCCTCCCAGTCCCCACTGCTGGCCTCACTTCCTTTCATACCCAGACCCAGCCCTAGGCTCAGGAGGGTCACCCTTTGCTGATCAGCCCTGTCCACTAGACCTCATGCACCCTAAGAAGGGCCTGCCTGGTTTTGAAACACTTGCAAACACAAGGAGAGTACAAAGAACAGCCCCTCACAGCGTAAGCACATTCACTACCCAGCTTCAGCTGCTTTGGACCCTTCTGTCTGCCTTCTCACCACACCACACTAGAAGGCAGGGGCCACTTTTGGACACACCCTGGAACTCTAAGACGTGCTCCCAACCTAGGACTCATTGAGCAAACCCAGAACCCCACATTCACCTGACACAATTTCACTCCCATTTGCCCTCCTCTCACTGGCTGCAGGGCTGAGGTCCACCACGGGGACATTACATAGCAGCTGGCCACCTGGCTTCACCCCTATACCACCAGCACAAAGAACACATGAAGGTCATCTTGACTGGGTCTCAGGGTCTGGCCCACCCCAAGTGTCCTAAGTCAGGAGATTTGTGCTTTAATTTCAAAGTCAACAATCCCCTTGCTCTGTAGCTATAGTCAAGCAACCCCTACTTGATTTCCCTTTTCTTGGAATTAATTATAGAAAAAGCAAGCATTTGACAAGGGAAAACATGAAAACAAAGACCAGGAGCTACGGTGAGAGACTTAAAAGAGGGAAACAATAGCTAGCAAAAGAGAACTTGCTCAAAAGAAAGGGAAAAGCAATCCAAGCTAAGCAAAAAGATGCTGGTGTTGTCAGCCACAAAGCTGGGCTGCAGACATGGTTGGCCAGTCTGGCAAGCTTCCCAGCTGTTAAGGAATGAGCAATGGCCACTCAATTGAAACACCCACAGGTACAAATCAAGGGCAGCATTAATCTGGCCAGATGAAATTATACACCTAAAAAAATGACCTTGGCTCCCCTCTCCCGTCCCCCACTCCCTTTCGAGCCCTGCTACGGCTAGACCAGCTCCATCTCACCACGTCTCAAACCTCACCTGTTCATTCCACCACACGTTCAAGGTGGCCTTTCAGGGCTCTGCAGTGCCCTGACAGCTGAGGACACAGAAAGAACAGGCCCCTGCTTGCATGACGGTGATAATATAATGAAAGGGTACAGATACACAATGAAACCCACACAGGAACATGGTGACTTCAGACACACAGCAGAGAGCAACATTAGACTGAGTGGCCATGGGGGAGGGAGGACTTTGGTGCTATGACCTGAAGCAGGGGAGGAGCAAGCAGGCAAAGAACATTTCAGAAAGCGAAATGGGCAAGACCCTAAGAAGGAGCAGGAGTTACTGCATCAACATTTGTCTATACATCTAATCGCTACCCTTTTCTATCTATTCGAGAAAAACCTTCCTGAAATTCAGACCTGATCTTTCCCTTCTGCTGATTCCCTCTGCCTATCTAATAAAGCCCCAAGATCCTAAACCCACACATACAGACAACACTGCATTCCCTCCACAAAGCCTTCCCTGACTAACAGCTCCCTGGAGAGCACTCTGTCAGCCTGCAGCACCCCCACCCCCACCCCATACACAGTCAACAAGACAAAACCCTTCCAATGACTGGGTGGGGTGTCTGAATCTCTGCCCGACATACAGAGACTAACCCACATTCAAATTTTGACTCTCACCTACTAGCTATCTGACCTTGAACAATTATCTTAACCACCCTTCTGAGCCTTTCTTTATAGTAGGTGATAACAGTACTAACCTTGAAGAGCCCCAGTGAGGATGGGACATAATGTATGCAAAGTACCTGCCCCATGGCAAGTCCTCAACCACTGATCGCCACTGTTTCATTAGGGCTGCTTAGTTTTCCACATTGAAAAACTACATCGCTAGCCCCTAGAGTCACCCATAAACACAGCTGGCTCTGCCTGAGACCTCACTGGCCACCCACCAAGGTGGCCTCTAAGTTCAGGAACATCCACTATGCACACACCCCCATGATACCATGTTCACAAGAACAGTGCTATTTCATTCTTTATTTAAAAACCTCCAGGAATCACATTTCAAAAGGCTTGTTTCCAAAGAACGTGAAGAAAACCCAACATTTTCCTTTAGGTTTGTCCCAGGCATCAAAGATGAAGAGAAAGTATCTCTGAACACCTTTTCTTCCTAGCCACTGCCAGGTCCCCTTCACATTGAGAAAGCCCATATGGACAGGGATGCTAACCAGAGAGGTACTCGGCCCAAAAGGACAGGCACAAGACAGGAGCAGGAGTGGACCATAACCAAATAAAACTTCAACTCATTTTCATCAAGATACAGCTCAACTTTCTACTTTCATGAGCTTGATTAATCCCACCTTCTGGCTCAGGGCCTGTGGCTCAACGGGCTAAGGCACCAGCCACATACACCTGAGCTGGCGGGTTTGAATCCAGCCCGGGCCCGCCAAACAACAATGATGGCTGCAACCAAAAAATGGCCGGGCGTTGTGGTAGGCACCTGTAGTCCCAGCTACTTGGGAGGCGGAGGCAGGAGACTCGCTTGAGCCCAGGAACTGGAGGTTGCTGTGAGCTGTGATGCCACAG
>CAUYRH010042623.1:0-25008 GCA_963574655.1 Perodicticus potto | reverse complement strand
GTGTGTCCTGGGAGAGTGCTCCATCTGGGGCAGGGCTGCACATCCCTGGAGAGTGCTCCATCAGTTTCAGGGCTGTGCGTCCTGTGAGAGTGCTCCATCTGCAGCAGGGCCGAGCGTCCTGGGAGTGTGCTCCATCAGCGTCAGGGCAGTGTGTCCCGGGAAAGTGCTCCATCAGTGGCTCAGAAGAAGTTGATGGGGGGCTCTGGAGGGCGCAGAGGGGTCAGCGTGCTCTGGGAGACCTCCAGATCAAATACACGTGGTCCTAACTTATAGTGTCCAATATTATAATGGTGGGAACATGATGCACAGTGGGCATGAGCTGGGCATAGGGTCCCACACAACCATTCTGCTCTTCATTCTTCGTATTAAATAAATTACAGGAGCCAGTCAACACTTTATTATAAAATAGGCTTGTGTCAGCTGACTTTGCCTGACTCAGCTGATCTAAGTGTTCTGCACACATTTGTGGTGGGCTGGGCTTGCAGGGTGGTCATTAGGTAGGTGTAGTAAGTGCACTTTCAACTTAGGATGTTTTCAGGCAGCAACCGGTTCACTGGGATGTGACTCCACTGTAAGTTGAAGGGCATCCACACTGGCTGCCCAGGGGAAGCTGTGATTCTGTGTGGGGCATCCTACACTGGGACATGGGGCCTGGTCTATCTGAAGTTCAGGGGGGACAGGGCATCTCGCATGTTTATTTGGTACCCCTGGCTGCCCTCCCTGTGAGGTCCCAGGGTGTGGCCAGACACCTGTGGGTGACTCGCCCCATTCTCCTCCTCTTGCTCTTGTATCCATGGAGACCACCAGGACAGGAAGGGGCCAGTTCCATCGGATTCTCAGACACCTGGGACTTCAACATATTTAGTACCAAAAGGGTGGGTACAAAAAGGGAGAGAACCCTGCCCTGCACCAGGCACCTCCCTGAGGAAGACACAAGCCCCTCCTGGAGTCCTCTGTGGGGAGCCCTGAGCACAGGCAGGAAGCAGGAACACTCTGGAGGGAGGGGGTTAAGTTGTTTGGCACAACTCACACCGTTAGTTAGCGAGAAGGCAAGGAAGTGGCCCAGGGAGTTTCACCTCAATGATTTTGATGTGTGACAAACTTTGCTTACTTTCTGCTTCATCTTGGAGTTGTTGACACTGGTGCCCTCCCTCCTCAGGGCCCAGGTGAAGGCAGCTGAGCTTTCAGCCCTGCCAGGCCTCTGTCCATCCCCTGCTGCCTGACCAACAGTGTAGCTGTGGACAGAGGCGAGGAGTCCCTGCCTCCAGCTGGCAGGAGTTGAGGGTGGGGTTGAAGAAACACAGTGCACATGGAAGAGCTGCTTTAATGGAAAATGCAGAATTACTGGACTAGAACATGACAAGTAACTCACAGTGGGGTGGGCAGGCTGAAGGAAAGCGTTTCTAAAGATCTAGCATTTCAATCGAGCTGGGTTGAGGAAGCTGCTGTCAGTTTTCACCCACATGGCATGGAGTCCAGAAGGTCTCTGTCTGCCCTGCAGAGCTGCAGCACTCTGGCCTCTTCCAGGGCCACCTGCCGGAGTCTCCCAGTAGTGACCTCCCACATTCCCTGGGGCTCCTAGCTGCCCACCCTGGGCTCACTTTGATGACAAGGTCCCTTGTCTCTTCCCTGGGGGTCTGTCCTGCCCCGTCTCCCACTGGCTCTCAGGGGTATTCCTGCCCCAGGGCTTATGCCTGCTGTCTGGCTGGCCCACCCTGGCCCTGAAAGGCACATGTGAGGCCTGCAGAATACCTGTGGATTATGCATGTTTTCAGGACAGATAATGGGCAAGATGTAAAGAGAATCTATCGGTCGGTTGAGTGTGATTCCTGGAAGCATGGGTCCTTTTGGAAAGAGCCATCATTGCCTTGAAGCTGGTGGCAGTATGAGCTCAAATCCTAACAATGCCACTTAAAGCTTCGTGATTTCCCATGAGTTATTTATTGTCTCTGTGACTCACTTTCCCCACTGGTAAGATGAGACCAACCACAGGAGCCCAGCACACAGGGCCGTTCTGAGCATATAAACAGTAAACCACTGAGAGCCCTTCGCACCCTGGCCCATAGTCTCCACCCTCAGTGACTCGAGTTTGAGCTGCGGGGCTGGCTCTAGCCCTGAGCCGAACATGAGATGGGAGAGTGTAGAATTGGGGCCCAGACACTTCGGCTTGCCTGTTCGCCAACCAGGGAAGTCTGGAGGGTGCAGCAGGATACAGGGAGTGCGGGTCTTGGAGGGGAGAGGTGAGTGTTGTCATACAGAGATAGAAGAGCAGGACAACTGGAGAAAAGAGATATCCGATGTGTGACAACTTAGCTCCTTCCTCAAAAAGCTAAAGAATCACCCCACTGTGAAGGGTGTGAAGAGGTGGAGCTCCGGGCGGCTGCTTCTCTTGAGGTTGCAACTGGAAGTTAAGTGCTTGTTCTCCTTGCCTCCCAGTGACCACAGCAGAGAGGGTGTTTGGGCACCCCTGCCCCCTCTGTCCAAACGCCAGCCAGATCTGCCCCCGAAGTGGACCTTCCCCCTCAGGGAGCAGCTGGGTGTGGGGAAAAGGAGGACAGCCAGAGCATGTGACCGTGACTTCCCTCCACTGCTTTTCTCTGCAGGCAGAAAGTCCAGGCTGTCATGAAGGTGTAAACATTTGTATGGCATATTCTGTGCCACTTTAACTGACAGCACTAGGTGTCTGGAGACAAAGGAAGACACCCTCAGGTGGCTCACAGCACAGGTGGGGAGAAAACCTCCAAACCTACCAGAAGAAGGAGACATCAGACACAACAGAGAATTCACAGCATGCAGCGGGTTGCTCATCCACCTGTGATCGAGATGCGGACCTGGCTGCAGGAAGCTGATACGGCTCGTCCTGATGGGAAAAGGTAAAATGGAGTGTGGGATGAAAGATGCTTGATGCCATGACACCTCTGAACCAAATGCACAGTTGGTAGGTGGAGATGACGGGCAGGCTGCAATGAACCTGGACTTCAGGGCTCAGCTGTGCAAAGCGTGGTGGGCCTGACGGGAACAGAGGTGAGAAGAGCTGGGAAGGCCAGGTGGGCAGGCTCTGCACACTGAGCTGGGGCACCCCCTGCTAGGGACAGAAGCCAAGTGCCACACTTGCATTCTTAGAAAGCTCTTGACCATGGTGGTATCAATACATGAATCTTAAAAAAAAACAAAACAAGATTTAGAAACTTCTTACCTATTTCTCCTACTTTGTTTTAAGTACAGCTAAAAGCCCTGGACATTTTATATAAAGCACGCCTGAAAGGTGGAGAGAAGACAGACCAGCTGTCACAATTGGGAGCCCATGTCTCATCATGAGTCATCGGGGTGCTGGTTCCTGGGTTTTCTTTTTTTCCTCATAAAACTGATTTGGGGTGGGAAAAGGCACAGACAAAAACAATACCTTAAAAATACTGCTGTCTTTGGCTAAAGGACAAGAAGCGACATAGCTTCCAAGACAGAAAATTTTAGGCAAATAAACGCTCTACTCTTAGCCAAACATCATTAGAAAATTGTGGCCCTACTCATGCCAGGAAAAACCAGTGGGAAGTATAGACCTCATGTCCCTCTGGAAGGAAAGAGGCAGCCCCAAACTCCCCATCACCGCTTCGTCTGCTAGAGTGGTATAAGAAAAAGGGAACTAAAAGGAAAGCTTAAGCAAGATTCAATTTCCCACACTATCAAACTCATGTTTCCAACTTTTAATCACAAATCAGTCATACCAAGCACCAGGAAGATTTCAAACTAAGTAAAAAAGGCAAACAATAGATCTCAACATCATGATGACAGAGAAGTTGAAATTCACTGACAAATATTTGAAGGCAGTCATAATAAAATGCTTTGATGAGCAATTACAAATATGCTAAAACATGAAAAAACTGAAGTTTCAACAAATAAAGAAGAGATAAAAAGAACCAAAAGGAAAACTTAGAACTAAAAAATACAATAACCATGATATTAATTAATTAATTAATTAATTAAAGGACTTACCAGCAGAATAGAGGGAAAAGAATAAAGCTTCATTAAATTGGAAGACAAAACAATAGAAATGGTCCAACCTGAGAAACAAAATGAAGACTTTTAAAAAATGAACAGTCTCAGAGATCTGTGGGGCTATAACACAACACAACAAAACAAGACAAAATACCATAAACTTGGAGATTAAAAAAGCCAATCAAATCCCAAGTAGTATAAACTCAACCAAATCCACATCAAGACAAATCATAGTTAAACACCTGCATTTGAAAGTTATCTTGAAGGAGTGAGGGAGAAATGAAACCTTTTCTATGAGCAGAAAGCGAGACAATGGATTTCTCATAAGAAACAATGGAGCCCCCCCCCCAAGGAAGTGGTACAATGTTTTTCAAGTGTTGGGGAAAAAAGACAAATCTGTAAGGTCCAACTCATGTATCCTCTATGTGAATCCTACATATCAATTCATCCTATACATGAATGAAGAGAAAATGAAGACATTCTTAGAAGAAGAAAACTGTGCTAATTTGTTGCAATCACGTGTACCCTAAAAGAATGGCTAAAGGAAATTCTGTAAACAGGAAGGAAGCTATAAAGGAAGAATTTTGGAATATCAGGAAAGAAGGAAGAACACAATAAGAAAAAAATGTGGGTAAATAAGATAACTGTCCTATTGTTGAGTTTCTAAATTATGTTTAACAATCTAAGTAAAACTTACAGCAATGATGTGGTTCTAAATGGATAAAGAGAAAATATTTAAGACAATCATACAAGCAAGTGATGAAACAAGTATATAGGGTTTCTGAACTTCATTTGAACTTGTAAATTGACAATACCAATAGATTCTAATAATGTGTGTATGTATAATGTAATATCTAGGGCAATCACTATAATGCTGTATCAGGAGATAAACTAAAAAAACACAATAGTTAAATAAAAATAAGATCTCAAACATGTTTAAGTAAACCACAGAGAAGCAGGAAAACAAAGAAAGAAACTGAGAATACAAATAGAAAATAAAAATAACAATAATACTAAAATGGTCGACTTAAGCTCTAGCATGCCAGCAATTGTAATACATTAAATATAATTACCTTAAATAGATCAATTAAAAGACAGAAATACATGGAATGGATTAATAACATTAATCAATTACATGCTGTCTATAAGGAGCTGTCTATACTTTAAATAGACCTGTTGAAAATAAAAAGAAGAATAATTTATATCATGCAAACAATAAAGAAAGCAGTATTGCCTAAATGAATACCATATAAAGCAGAGTTTGGAGAAAAGAAAATTATCAAACATGGAAAGAATCCTTACATAATGTTAAAAAATCAATACACCAATAAAACATAGCAATCTTCAATTTACATGTACCCAACAACAGAGTTGCAAAATATGTGCAGCAAAACCTGATAGAACTACAAGGAGAAGTCCACCATTACAATTGGAAGCTTTAAGACTCTCCTCCCACTATTGAGGAAACTCAGGCAATCAGCAAGGGTACAGAAGAACTTGATAGCATCATTGTTTTACTCACTATTGTGCTGTCATAACAAAACTCCATCATCTGGATAATTTATAAAGAACCTAAATTTATTTTTTCACAGTACTGGAGGCTGGGAAGTCCAAGATCAATGTACCAGCATTTTGCAAAGATGCTCTTGCTATATCATCACACGGTGGAAAAGCAAAGAAACAAAAAAGTATTAAACCTTCGTGGTCCAATCACCTTTCAAAGTTCCCACTGCCATAATAGCAACCACATTCTAATACGAATTTTAGAGGGAGCAAACATTTAAACCATAGAAACCATCAATCAGCAGATGCTAATCCGTATTTATGGAATACTCAATGCAACAACCACAGAATACACATTTTCAAGTGCCTACAAAATATATAGCAAAATAATGATATCGTAGGCCATGAAACAAACCTAAGGACAGTTAAAAAGATTGAAATCAGATAGAACACGTTCTCTAACCACAACAGGATCAAATAAGAAATCATTAGCGGAGTAATAAGAGGAAAATCTCAATATACTTACAAACTAAACAACATAATTCTAAATAATCTGTAGGTAAAAAATGAAGCCTCAAGGGAAATAAAAATGCACAGAGTTGAATGAAAATGAAAGTATAACCTACAAAATTTATGAAATGTCACTGAAGTGTGGTGAGAGGGAAAATTATAGCACTAAAATTATAGCAAAAAAGATTAAAGGTTTCAAATCAATAATTTAAGTTTTCACTTTCAAGAATTGAGACAAAAAGAGTAACAAAAACCCAAAGCAAGAAGAAGGGAGAAAATAATAAACATAAAACCAGAAATCAATAAAATAAAACATAGGAAAACAATAGAGACAGTATATGAAACAAGTAAATATTTGTAATGATCAATAAAATAAAATTAAAAGCAAGACTGAAAAAATAAAAAGAGATAATATAATTTGTCAATATTAGTAATTAAGAAGAAGATATTACCATAGACCCTACAGATATCTAATGGTCAGTAGGTGAATATTGTCAATAACTCTACATGGATAACTTAGATGAAATGGACCAATTCTTTAAGAAACATAAACTACCACTGACAAAATATGAAATAGATAATTTGAATAGACTTATACTCTTAAGAAAATTGAATTAGTAATGTTAAAACTCTTCCCACACCAAATAAGTAGTTCAGACAGTTCTAAAGAATTCTACCAAATATATTAAGAATAAACACCAGTATACAAGCTGTTCCCCAAAATAGAAAAGATGAAAACACTTTCCAATTAATTTTATGAATCTAATAATATGTTGATACAAAAACTGGATAGAGTATACCAAAAAGTAAACTACAGACTGGCATTTCTCATAAATAGATGCATAATAAAGTATTAGCAAATAGAATTTAACAATATATAAAAATATCTGTACATCATGATCAAGCGGATTTTGTTCCCCCTAGAATCCCTTTCAAGTATAGTTGAACATTTAAAAATTAATATATAAAAATAATTGTATATCATGACCACATGGATATTTTTCAAGAATTCAAAGCCAGTTTAATATTCAATAATCAATTAAGATGCTCTTCCGCTTACAGTGATGTTATGTTCTGATAACATTGTGAGTTGAAAGGATGTAAGTCAAAAATGTACTTATTCACCTAACCAGTATACTGAGCATGAGAGCTTAGTGCCGCCTAACTCGAATGTGCTCAAAACACAATAGCCTATAGTGGTACAAATTCATCTAACCCAAACCTATTTTATAATAAAGTGTTGAATAGCTAATATAATTTACTGAATATGCTACTGAAAGTAAAACACAGAATGGTTATATGAGTACCCAAAGTACGGTTTCTACTGAATATACGTTGCTGTTGCACCATTGTCGGGTTGAAAAAATCTAAATTGATCCATCCTAAGAAAGGGATCATCTGTGTTATAATTGACCATATTAACAAATTAAAGAAAAAAAATCTCCTGATTGTATCAATGTAGAAAAAGCATTGTCAAAATTTTAACCTTATTAGGGGAAAAAAATAAAGAAAAAAGAAAACTTTAGGAAAATAATAATAGGAGAGAAACTTTCTTAACTTTACAAAGAGCATCCACAAAACTACAGCTTACGTTATACTTAATGGTGTGAATGCTTTTCCCCTAAGATTTGGAAGAAGGAACTGTGTCTATTTTCTCACCATTCTTAGTAAACACAGTGCCAGAAGTTTTAGCCAGTGCACTAAGAAAAAAAAAAAAAAAAGAAGTCAGAATGAAAATAAAGAAATAAAACTGTCTCTATTTGTAAATGACACAACTCACAAAATCCTAGAGAATCTAGGAAACACACCTAGAACTAATAATGGAGATTGCTATGGATAAAAGATAAACATATAAAAATCAGCTATATTTCCATACACTAGAAAATAGCATATGGACACATAATACCATTCACAATCGCTTAAAAAGTGAAATACTAAGGCATGGAGCTAACAAAGCATGTACAGTACTCTCACCACAAAAAAATCAAAGGTTTAAATAAACGGAGAGAAATATCATCATAGATTCAAACCACAGGTTAAAGTCTAGATTCAGTCACAGATTTAAAGACTTAGTGAGAAGGTCAATTCTCAAATTGATCTATATAAGTTGAACAGAATTCCTTTCTAATGCTCTGCAAGATTTTTTGCAGATTTAGAGAACATTATTCTAGCATTTATGGAGAAAGATGAAAAAGCTAGTATAGCTGTAACAACTTTGAAAGAGCAGAATAACTTAGGGGGAATTAGTCTACCCAATTTCAAGAATTGTTGTACAGCTACAGATATACACACTGTGTGGTAGTGCTGGAGGAACACACATGTAGATCAATAGCTTAGTGGGGAGATTCCTGAAATAGACCCATACAAATATGCCCAGCTTATGTTTGACGAGTTTTCAAAAGGAATTCAATGGGGGAAAAGATACCATCTTCAAAAAACTGGTTCTGGAGTGTCTGCACATCTGTAGGCAACACATGAATCTTCACTTAATTCTCATACCTTATACAAAACTTAACTCCAAATAGTTCACAAACATAAAACTACAAAACTCTCAGGAAAAAAAAGATAGAAAAGTCTTCAAGGTCCAAGGCGAGGTAACTACATCAAAAGCATGACCCCTGAGGAAAATTTGATACTTTGCACTTCATCAAAATTAAAAACTTTTGCTCTGGAAAAGACACTGGTAGGAGAATGAAACAACAAACTCTGTTGTGGAAGAAAATATGTGTTAATTATACAACTGAGAAAAGGTTAGTGTAGACACATAAATAACTCTCAAAACTCAACAGTTAAAAAAATTCATTTAGAAAATAGGCAAAAGGCAAAAAGGGACATTTTATCAAAGAATATAAACAGATGGCAAATAAGCATATGAAAAAAGTTTGAGGGCAGCGCCTGTGGCTCATCAAGTAGGGCGCCGGCCCCATATACCAAAGGTGGTGGGTTCAAACCCAGCCTCGGCCAAACTGCAAAACAGAAAAATAGCCAGGCGTTGTGGCGGACACCTGTAGTCCCAGCTACTCGGGAGGCTGAGGCAAGAGAATCGTCTAAGCCCAGGAATTGGAGGTTGCTGTGAGCTGTGTGATGCAACGGCACTGTATGGAGGGTGAGAAAGTGAGTCTCTGTCTCTACAAAAAAAAAAAAAAGTTTGACATCATTAGCGTTTATGGAAATGTATGTTAAAATCACAATGAGACATTTTTACACAATTGACAGAATGGATAAAATAATATAGAACAACACCAAATTTGGGTTAGGATGTGGACAAACCAGATCATGCATACATGATTGACGAGAACGTAAAATGATACCTCCACTCTGGAAAAGTTTGGCATTTCTCAAAAAAATTAAGTATGCAAAAAAAAAATTAAATATGCAAATACCATATAACTAATATATTGCACTCCTAGGCAATTATCCTGGAGAAATAAAGTGTTTGTGTTTGTGCACCCGTATGTGTGTGTGTGCATCCATTTCTTTGGAAAACCCCTTAGTAATAAATTCCTCTTTCTCCAGGCTTACCCTAAAGGATGCAAAACAGAACTCCCAGGGATATAGGTCCCCTGGAGAAGGATGTAGAGAAGAAAAAAATAGTGGGACAGTCACGAGAAGATACACACCACCCCTTCCATACTAAGGTGCAGCCCAGAAGCAGGCAGGAAGATGGGCATGCAGGTGGAGACTCATCCCAGGTAGAGGAGACAGGATACTCTGATACGTGAATTGAGACTGTGCATGACTTAACCGGAGTCCAGGATTGTCTCTTAAGTGAGAACTAAGTGAGACGTCATGGGGCTGTCCAGATTTTCATCCAGGGACCACAAAAGATGAAAATAAAATCAGCTTTGGTTACATCCTCAAGTAGTGTTTGTTCAGCATTCCAGCTACCATTATAAAAGCCCTTTCCCGGGCAGCACCCGTGGCTCAGGAAAGTAGGGCGCTGGCCCCATTATACCGAGGGTGGCAGGTTCAAACCCAGCCCCGTCCAAACTGCAAGAACAACAACAAAAAAGAGCCGGGCATTGTGGCGGGTGCCTGTGGTCCTCGCTGCTTGGGAGGCTGAGGCAGGAGAATCGCCTGAGCCCAGGAGTTGGAGGTTGCTGTGAGCTGTGTGACGCCATGGCACTCTACCGAGGGCAATAAAGTAAGACTCTGTCTTCTACAAAAAAAAAAAAAAAGCCCTTTCCCACTTTTGCTAGGCTTTACCACAGTACCACCAGTACCACCAGTGATACTTTAAAAAGACCAGCTTCTACCCAATAACCACTGGTTAAATCTCCAGCAACCCTTTGTTATAACACCGGCACCAGGTCACAAAGTGCACTGGCTCTGACTGAGCGTCACATGGCCCGTTTTGTGAGTAGAAGCACACTGTCCTCAGAGCACTATAGGACCAAAGCCAGGGAGAAGTGGGGTGTGGGCAGCCTCCCTGGCAGGACACCACTCTGTGCAGCTCTGACTCCAGAGGACCACTCCAGGCCTCCCACATCTTGGCCCCCTTTGCAAACCCTCCAATGCACAGAGGGTCCTTCAGCTGAATGTAATAGCTTCATCACTGTGGCTTCAGCCTGGAGCACACACTCAGGGCAACTGTCACCAACCCGTGTTCACAGCTGACTGGCTGGTAGTTAAGTGAGGCGTGTCTTAGTCACTTCCACTGTGATCACCTCTTGTGGACGCTGTGCACAAGTTCTGCAAGAAGTGAAAACTATGAGGCCACCCAGACCGGCACTGAAATCTGGTTTCGGTCACTCACAAGCCCAGTGTGCTCCTGAAGATGGTTCAATCCCAACCACAATTTCCCCAGATTTGAAACTGGAGGTGAAACAATACCCCCTCAACTAGGCCCTTGTGAGAGCTAAGTGAAGTGATGTGTGCCTGACTGCAGTGCTTCCAACAGCTGTTCCTATTCATAAAATGTCATGTGCGGGCCCCCCAGCTATGCCACCCAGGTCATGGAACACAAGACCATGGGCATCTCTCCAGGACCCTACTCTGAGGACAGTGGGCTGTGGCATGTCTTCTCTCCTTTCTCTCTCTTCTCTTGCTCCCAGCAGATGGGACTCTACCCTGGTTAGGTTCCTTGAATAGGAAGGCCAAGAGGAATCTCTATCTGCTCCTGCACTCTGCCTCCCTCCACCCACTAATGAGGCAACTTCACATTCACAGGTAATTGTCAGAAAAGAGGAAACCTGGGTCCTAAGTCACTTCCCAATTTCTATAACTCACCATGAGCCTGTTTCCAATGGTGTGAGTGCCATTTTTCATGATGATTATAGTAGGAAGCTTCCAAAATGTCCCTGATACCTGAAGTGTTCACACTTTGTGCAATTTTCCCTCTCTTTGAATGAGGGCAGGACCCAGTGACTTGCTTCATGCAAAGACAATATGGCAAAAGTAGTAAGATGTAACATCTATGATGAGGGTACAAAGATATTCTGAACTCTGGTTTGCTTGTCCTCCTTATTCTTTGCTTGTAACTCTGCAGGAATTCAATTGCCATACTGTGAGCTGAGTGGCCCTATGGAGAGACCCCCTGGCATGGAACACAAAGCTCTGGCCAATAGCCAGTGAAGATCTGAGGCATTCCACTCAACATCTACAAAGAATGGAATCCTATCCTCAGCTATGAAAGTGATCTTAGAGGCAGATCTACCCCCCTTCCTCAAGTCTTGGAATAACGGCACACCTCCCAACACCTGAAATCCAGTTATAAGACCCAGAGCCGAACCACCCAGGTAAGCCATTCCGAATTTCTGCCCTGCAGAAACTGTGAGATACTGAAGTTTTGTTGTTCTAAGCCACTAAGATTTGCTATGTGTCAACAGATAACTAACACCTCTGAGTAGGCCTTAAACCTTAAAAACCTTATTAAGTGAATCCTTAATTTTCACTGAAATACTCCCATTAACATGAAGAGGGCATGAGAAATTGGCATGGAATTACTAACACTTAGGTACTCATCATAAGTAAATGTCCTACCTTAGACCTAAATGATAAAACAATCACTGTTTACATTTCATGCACAGCCCATGAGCCATCCTACTTCTTTCTTAACCTACTTTTCTTCTTTTTATTTTTTTTAAATGGGTTAGGCTTTTGTAAAAAGTATTGAGTGGCAGTCTCTCACATATTGCCAGCTGTCAATAAATCTGAATGTGAGGTGTGTGTACCCCCAGGACTCTGCAGGCCCTGGGTGAGTCACTCCCTTGCCTCCCTGTGAAACCTGGGGGGTGACCATCCAGGGACAATTGACTGGGGGAGAGAGGCCATGTCTTTGCTGTTGGCCAAGCACCCCAAGAAGAGTCATGGTTTTTCTTTCATTGTATTTCCCTTTTTGCACTATAATTTACCTTTCTCATGAGCTTTTATGCCATTGTTTACTGTCATTTCTGTCACTTCCTCCTTGTTGTTACAGCACAAACTGAAAATGTTCCAGTCACCAGGAACTTTTGTGTCTTTTGTGTCTCCTGCCTCCTGGGGGTCCACACCTAACAGACTCTCCCTAAATGATTAATTTTCTGTGTTCAATCACAAAGGAGGACAGGAAGAGAGTGCTTAGTCACCCTGTAAACCAGTTTCAAAAGATTATTTTCACAGATGTTTTATTTCTTTTATCATTTTCTCAAATGTAGTAAAATGCACATAATATAAAATTTATCTTTTTAACAATCTGTAAGTGTATAGCTCAGCGGCAGTAAGTACATTCACAATGTTGTACAACCATTGCCACCATCTGTTTCCAGAACTTTTTGTCACCCCAAACTGAAACTCGACTTCCATTAAATACTGACTTCCCATTCTTCCTCCTTCTAGCTCCCCCAAAATACCACTGTACTATATGAATCTGAGTTTGACTCCTCTGGGGACCTCACCCCGTGGAGTCATACAGTGTTTGTCTATGTGTGTTTGTCTTATTTTATGTGACATGATTCCCTTCATTTTTAAGGCTGAATAATATTCCAGTATATGGATAGATAGACCACTATTATGTATCCATTTATCAGTTAACGGACACTTGGATTACTCCCACATTTGGCTATTACACATAATACTGTTATGAATACCAGTTATTTTCACAGACATCTTAACCAAAAATAAAATATGTTTCAGGTCCAGCCACCATTCCAATGACACAAAGTCCCACTCCAACACTCAAAGCTGACTGAAGAAGAATAACAAGATGGAAGACACTTGGGAAAGGAGTGTGATTTGATATTTCTCTTCTTTCTCCACTTTGTCTTTCTTTTCATATGACATACACAGTCCAAGACACTGAGCTGGGTTCCAGGGCGCATACCATGCTGTGCCATCAAGAGAGCACCCCCTACACACACACACACACACTCACACACCATGGGCTGCAGGTGCCAGGCAGTCAAGCTGAGGTCAGGAGAAACTGATCAATAACCAACATATCTGTGGACATGTGGCCCAGGACTTGGACAGGAAATGAAGTCAAGACCTCCATGCATTTGGAGTCAAGATGGAAAATGAGAAGATGGCATTAGCACGATGCAATGCACTCCACGTGGCCAAAACACCAAGGTGGGTGGAGAGAAGAAGGAAGACGAGTCCAGTGAGGAAGGGAGATTTGCGTGCATCAAGAAAGGCCCCTGAGTGTCTTGTAAAACTCGCCCTTAAACAACAATCAAGCCATTAAAATCATTTTTTTTACTTTATTGAAAGTTATACTGAAGTAAAAATTAAAGCCCTTGAGACAACAGAGAAGCAATGAAGACTTCATAGCCCAGTTAAGAGTTAAAAAGCCATCCTAATATGACACATAACAGGCCATCATTATCGTCATGTCACGTGACATGTAGTAGTTCCCTGGACTACTGGATCCTGGAACTTAAAGAGGAAAGTACAAAAAAAAAAGATAAAATTTAAATAAAATACATAGCTTAATTAATAATAATGCACTAATGTAAATTTGTTAGTTTTGACAAAGTCAGCATGATAATATAAGATAATAATGGTGGAGGAAACTCCACAAAGGATATATGAAAACTCTCGAATACCTTTGTAACTTGTTTGTTAAATCTGAAGTTAATCCAAAGCAAAATTTGTTAAGAAAACTGAAGCCTTAAGACCCCACAATCTGACCCTTTAATCATGACATTTTTTCCCCCACCTTCCTACATTTGGCTGTAATTACTTTATATATTTATTTTTATATATGTGAAGAAAGAAACATTATAATCAACTGTTTTACCTAACATTGTAGGTGCTTATGTTTTGCAATTTTTGTTTCTCTTCCTGGTATCTCTAATATCATCATGGAACCAGTGTTGGGGGCCTGGCCTGTGTCTTACACACATCCAGCATGGCCAGGCCCGCAGATGCAAATGTGCACACAAAAATACATAGACAACAAACATCTGTCCTTGTTGAGTTCTACAAGAAAAAGGTCATGATGTTACATGATGTAACTTCTTTCTTTACTTCAGAGTATGGACATCCTAATATATGGCCTGACAATTAAGTTCACAAACTCGTCCTATAAAAAGTGGCACATCCTTCACTGGTGAGTACCTCTATGGTCACTTTCAAAGTACTCCCCTTGAGAAGCTCTGCACCAACATCAGCACCTAGTCCACCCTTCAAAGCAATTTTGGAATTCTTTTTCTGGAATGACCATCATATTGTTGTTATATTATCCTTGGTGTCCTAAATATCATCAAAATATCTTCCTTTCAATATTTCCTTTTTCTTTGGATAAAGAAAAAGGTCACGGGGGGCCAGATCAGGTGAATAGGGAGGGTGCTCCAATACAATTATTTGTTTAATGGCTAAAATCTCCCTCATAGACAGTGCTATGTGAGCTGGTGCATTGACATGATGCAAGAGCCACACCTTTCTCATGGCAAGATTTTCAGTTAAGATTTTCCTAACAGTTTCTCTATCAGCATTTACTTGGTCTATTGGGCTTCTCACAGTCAGCCAATGATTTTGATACATAATTTGATGAATTTTTGGAATTCTTTTGTCAGTTCTGCTCATAACTGGATGCCCTGACCTTTCTTCATCAGTGACACTTTCTTTGTGCCTCAGAAAAACGTTTGTACACTGTGGTTTTCTTCATGGCATTATCCCATTAAACTTGGACTAACATGTCCCTGATCTCACTTCCACTCTTGCCAAGTTTAAAAAGAAATTTAATGTTCATTTGTTGCTTTAATTCAAACTTTAGCATTCTCATGATGGCACACAAAAACACACAACAATAATGAACACACTCAGCAAGACACCACTGCACATTGACACAAAAACAGCTGTGAGATACTCAGATACCAAGGTTATGAAACTCAACTGAGTTGTTTGTACATTGCAGCCAACTTAAGTGGCAAGTTCACAAACTTAATCATCAGACTTTGTAATTCAACATGCATGAATATAACTCAACATACTCAAAATCTGAATAATATTCCATATTAGGTGTGTAGCTATTTTATTTAACTTTTCTGTATTGGTGGATTTGCAGTTTGTGCTGGAGTACATGTCATTATTCCCCTGCTGTGTGTACATGACTCAACTTCTGCAGACTAAGTAGGGTGCCGGTCCCATATGCCAGAGGTGGTGGGTTCAAAACCAGCCCCGACCCAAAACTGCAAAAACTTCTGCAGACTAGATGAGTGGAAATGAGATGGATGCGTGTCTACATGTGTGTATACGTGTGTGCATACAAAATACAATAAACAGCAATGTATGACATGCCCTGTCCTTTACAGTCTCACCAAGAATGAATTTTATTGATACAATTTTTTCCAATATGATAGAGAAAAATTGATACAATTTCTTACTCTCATGTAAGAAAAGCATGTTCATTGATCATTTGCATTTACTCTTCTGTGAATTGTCTATGAATATGCTTTGTCCATTTTTTTCTGTAAGTTGTTTCACTTTTATTATGAGTTTGTAAAAGTTCTTGGTATGTTGTCCATATTAATCCTTATAGCCTTAGCAATGTTTCTCCAGGTAATTTTGCCTTAGCCTTTGTTTGGACTTATCTTTTGCAAATTATAAGAAATCCTATAGTCAGATATGTGTAACTCTTATCGAACGAACTGGGCTTGGAAGGAAGAATTAGAAAATAGATTTTTTCCCTTATACAGAGCACGTCAAACATTTCTCCCTCCTCTGGTTCCAGAAGGCAACTTCGGCACCACCAGAACTAACTGTCATGGTCATCACAGGTCGCATTCCCATCTGGCGATTAAACATTGAATGTCCAGCCCAATCTAAACCAAACTTTCTGTCTCTTGTCCAAGATTGGGCTCCTGCGTGAATTTCCAGGCCCTAAGGAGGGGGTGAGGCCTTCCTATTCTCCCCTTGGCTGTACCCATGCTGCTCAGATCTCCAGGGTGGCCTTAGTGGGGACAGTGGAGAGAGCAATGACTTATCTCACTGGAGATGTTTTAATTGGACCTTAGTACCACTGGGTCCAGATGTCCACACCACTCTTCTTTTCTAATTGTTATCAAATATACAAAACATAAAATCAACCATCTAAGTGCACAGCTAAATGGACTTTTGTGCACTCACATTTTTGTGCAATGTAACCACGATCCATCTCCATGGCTTTTTCATCTTTCCAAACTAAAACTCCATACCCATTAAAAAAAAACAACTTCTCTTCTTTCCCACCACCCCTGGAGACAAACATTCTATTTTTTGCCTCCATGAGCTATGGATTTTCTTTCCTGCTGGGACTCCTGTGGGTTCTCAGAAGATGGTACCTACATCCCTGTGGCCCTGTGGCTCTGTGGCCCTACTCAGGCACCACCTATCCTAGACCCTGCTACTGGCAAGGCTCATGATGCCTCCGGTGGTCCATGCTTTGAGATGTCCATCTGCCCTCAGGACAAGCTGGTTGGGCTGTCCCATTCTGCCCTCACAGAAACCTCCAAGCAGTTTCTGACCCTGTTCTGAGTCAGCTAACAGTTCCAGGGCACAATGGAGATCAATTCACCTTCATTTGGCATTTGCTGGGAGAACATGCCCATCCCCCTGGGGATAGGTGACAGGCAAAGAGCCTTCTGCAGCTTCTTCATAGATCCTCCCCTGTGCCATCATCTTTTAGGGCCCAGGGGGCAGAGGGGCTGGGGGTCTGCCGCTTGATCCCACTGTCTGGTAGGTGTGGGGGCCCTGTGTTCTCAGAAGAGCTTCTGCAACTCCCTGCAACATACGCTGTGCACGTATCACACTTTATGACTGCAAGTCAAGATTTTGACCAAGATTGCCTCCCGGAACACACTCTCCTCAGACCCCGTCCCCTGCACTGTCCAGTTTGAGCAAGAATCCTGCTGAGTTGGTTTAGCCAGAAGCCCCACCCCAGATATCTCACGGCTCTCAATATCTGATTAGGCTACTCAGCCTCTACGTCCCCCTAGGTGATGTCTGGGCACCCTGGCCTGTCTTTAGCAGGAATCCCATGAGGTCAGATTAGCCAGAATCCCCCTCAATCCTGATGTTTCCTTCCTGTGATTTTCTGTTCCCTGACTCCTACCTGCTCCTTGGCTATAAATTCCTACTTGTCCTTGCTATATTTGATCTTGAGCCTGGTCTCTCCCCCACTGCAGGACCCCATTGCTGGGGTACCCACACCTATTGTGATGGTCCTGATATGTCTCTACTGTGCTTTAAAATATGAATGAATACTTAAACCAGATCTCTCTTCTCTTGCACCAAGCACGCCTTGTGGCAGGGCTGAGAGGGTGACTTGGCGCGGCAGGGAGGGCCAGCAGGACCCAGCCAGAGGATTGTTGCAATAACCCAAGGCTCTCGGGAATGGTGCTGCCATATTCCAGAAAACCATTATTTAATTTATAAGTTTTACTACGCTTCCTTCAGAGTGATTCTTGAATTCAAGAATCAACCTAGCAGTCTTAGAAAGTGCTAGTTATGAAGACATGAAAGATGACAGCTCCTGCCTGCCCTGAGGGAGGTGACTGAACAAAAAATAGGAGATGGATAAACAGGGCACAATCGGGCTTTCCTGTCTCCAACCCCATGCCTGGAGCACCTTTGCTGCAGGGGAGTCACAGGGGCAGAGTTCTAGAACCAAGTCCTCTCTCCCGGCGGCATTTCCAAAGCCTGGCTGCTCTGTTGTTGCAGGGCTCTGCAAACTAACCAGACCCAGTTCCTTTAAAGCACCAGGAGGGCCAGGTAGGGTAAGTTAAAGCTCATGCAGTAACTAGAAGAGGCATGCGAGCCTCAGTGCCCTCCACTGCCTGAGTTAGCCATCTGTAGGAGGCCTTACTGTGCTGGCACATGGACCCTCATCTGTCCCCACCACATCTTCACCTAAGACACCACCAGTCCACTGAGAAGTGAGTGCAGCAGGTGCTCGGTGGCCCTTGCAAGATTTTAAAACATACCAAAACATCACAATGCACCCCATAAATATGTACAATTATTATATGTCTATTAAAACAATAAAGTTTAAAAATAAAAAACTAAGAAAAAAGAACTTCATACAGTTATACCTTGGACATATTGCGGGTTTGGTTCCAGACTACCACAATAAAGGGAAATAGTAATTCCAAAATTCACACTTGCAACTATCCTTAACTTCATGTGAGAGCCTGAGACACTGTGGGTATATACGTGCATGCGTGTTTGTGTGTATGCAGAGTCCCCGGCTGCCTGTCTGTTGTCTATCTAAAAATGGCTGGACTTTATACTGACACAAAGGAAACTCTTCTTTTCTTATAGAAGTTGGCATAAAATGTCCTGGTACACCAATCCCCACCAGGATCTCACCTCTCCAATTTTACTAGCCACACAAAATAGATTTTATGATGTTTAGTCACATTTTCTATATTTTTATGACGATGCCCCAGGTGGCCAGATTAAATATTTGTCCCACTGCGGGGAGCATGCTCAGGTTTTATTTACATGTATCAAGCATCACAAAAACAAAAGGAAAAACTAACATGGAGACAGGATTTATGAATGGTTAAAGCAATTATTTTGGTCTCTTTTTGACCTTTAAGTGGAACACGGAGATGGGTCCCTCTCTCAGTTATCATAATACCTGGACTTGGACCCTGTCTCTACCATCGGTGTGGAGTGGACACACTTTCTGGCATCCAGAGTCCTTTTGAGCATCCACTGCTTTCGCCCTTTTATGTTGCCCATGATTGTTGCTTCTTCCTGCATCTCAAATGTCACCTCCACCATAATTCTCACGAGTGTGTGAAAATCTCCAACACGAAAGCAAATGGGCTGTGAAAATTCCATCCACCTGGTGCCAGTAGGAATTCTGGTAAAACAGCAGAGGAAGGAAGAGCAGGCCAGGACCAAGATTCACAGAGTCAGGCTTTTGGGTAAAGACTTTGAGAGAAAGGGGAGGCCTGGGTCCAGCTTTCCCCAGGGATGGACAGAGTTTTTGCTGAGTGGCCTAAGGAATACATGGGCCATCTGAGCCATTAGGCCCTGGCAGCAGGCAGGGGGGAAATGAGAAAAGATTCCAGTCTATCCCGTTCCTTGGAATAAGTCAGCTTCCTAAGGGAGAAAAGGATTTTCTGGATCACAGCGGCAAACACATGAATATAGAACTCCTGTCTTGAAAGCTTACAGGAGGGGAAGAGCACTTTCAGAACAGAGCAAAGTGGCTCTGAATTTTTAATGTCCCCCAAGGATCAGCAGTACACATGGAGCCTGCTTCTTTGCAAGGGCCTGGGGACCCTGCTCCTCCATTGCCAATTAAAATGCACAGAGCTCAGGCTCCATGGGCACCAGCTGAGGGTTAGTGTACGTAGCTCCCTATAGGAAGCCCAGAGAGGAAGCGGGTGGCGGAGCTGGCAGAGTCACAGTCACAGCCACAGTGGAGGGGCTCCTGATGCCTGCAAAGGTGACCAGGTGATGAGCCAGGACACAGGGGACAGTGGGTCTTGGGACACAGCTCCTTCTGCAGCTTCCAGGGACTGCCAGAGCTCCAGAAAGGTTGTTTGAGGACTGGGACCAATGTCAATTTATAGTTGACATTTCTCCTGCTCTCATATTTCTAACAGACGCCCCAGGCAATCACTATATATGAAAATCGCATCATTTGCTGACAGTTTAACTGATTTTCAGTTACTCATCTGCCTCCACGAAAAACCTCTGAAAATCTACAGCAATTTTTCCTATGTCTTTTAAATACTGTCCATGAAAGGCCTATTTCTATACTATTTCAGATTCAGAAATATACACATATATAATCTCTACCCATAGTAATAAACGAAATGAAACATTTCCAAAAGGACAAGCTCCCTGGCCCCAGCACTGCCACTGAGGGCTGGTTGACTTACACAATATGTCTGTTTTCCTCTAGGAAAGCAGGAATAATAGTGCCTGTCTTCTCCCAGGTAAAGCGACACAAGATAGCGATCAACAAAGTGTTTGGAATTCTTCACAAGGAAGGCATGATCAAATTATGCAGGGCTCTACCTGCCTGCAAGCTGGTGCTTGTAGACCAGCCTCTCCACACGTGGCCTTCCACACGACGCAGGAGACTGAAGTATTTATTAGTCCTACTCCAGCATTTGAGATCGATGTCTAATAAAGAACAAAACAAAACAGAAAATTCTTTTAAAAAATTGATTCTGAGATTGAAATAAGACAAACGAGGTGTGTTTGTGGATGTGTGTCTGTGTGTTGCGTGTGTGTTCATGGCACATGTCTGTGAAGGCACACACATGCATGCCCAGACAGGAGTGTGCGTGCACTCACAGACAAGGGCACGTGTTCACGTGGGCATGTGTCTGGGCACGTATGTGTGTGCCTGAGCGTGAGAATGGTTACATCTCTGCATAACAGGATGTGTGTTCATGCACATGTGTGTGTGTGTGCGTGAATTTTTCTCTAGTGGTGATCACTTCTGGTCTAGTTTTTTGACTGGCACCGAGTCACCTGCTGCAGACCAGGTAATCTAACATGAGCAATGACTCCAGTTGATCTCTGTCACTTTCTAGGTGAGCCTCTGTGTTCTTTATTATTAAATTCAGCTTATTATGTCATAAGCAAGAGTGCTTTTTATTACTGATGATGACAACTTATTCTGCAAACTACCTGGAGTGCAGACCCTCAGCAGAAGGCTGCCCATGCCCCACATTTCTCCTGCAATTTATGGAGGTGAGCTCTGTGTACTGGATGCCAGAAGCCTCAGCAGGTGGCTGGCTGTTCACAAGTACTGCCAGCCTGCTGGCCGAGTGGAAGCTCCGGGTCCTGTCACTCTGCTTCATTCTGGTGTCACAGTCATCGACGGCAAGGCCTAGGCTGGTGAGAGTGTGCACACTGGCCGTTGTCCTCTCTCTAAAAGCCAAGTGGAAGTGTGGCCTAGAGGCCACTGAACAAGAGGGCTTCTGCAATCACATAACTGTAGGCCCCGGAACAGCGACCTGGTGATAGACTTACAGCACTACAGTGAGAGAAATGCTATTTGTGCTTGGGAATCTGGTGTTGCTCTGTGTTTCATGTGTCACACACAGATGTCACAATGTCAACCCCCATTAAAACCAGCCACAGGGAGGGGGAAGTTTCATTGAATTTCAAAGCAACTGGATAAGGCTATGTCTGAAAAGAAAAGACTCGCAAAGGCTATGCCTTACCGTGCACAGTTCTCATGGGCGAGTCCAGGAAAATCTTGATCTTCCTAATGAAGGAAAGTCATGACAAGTAAGTGTCACTACCTCTCAGAAGGAATTTACTTAAAATGCAAATGTTGCTCTTAGAGGAATAAATGGTCATACCTGACCTTCAGTAACCCAAGAGAATGAAGACTAGAACCGATATGGATGAGAAAACACCACCAGCAATCTTTATGCAAATACTTGTTTAAAATAAAAATGTGCTCCGGCCACACTGTAAGATCTTCAGCTTCAGATAATGGTATTTTATTTCAACCTGCCTCTTTCGTTTGCCACTTAAACTTGTTGCAGTTTTATATTTTAAAGGCATAAAATGTGATGGAGTGAACAGGGACTTAAGTCTGTGCACTTGGCCCATAAGCCTGCGGGCTGGATGACCTTGAGAAAATCACTTTACTTCTCCGAGGACTAGGGTCCCCTTCAGGAAACAAAAACTCAGGTCCCAACGAGTTTTCAGGGTGATCTAATGAGAAAAGGAATGGGAAGATAATTATGTGCTGTGAGTATTGTTGTCAGGGTAATATTAGTGACTGAATTTCAAACACGGTATACTTAACCCTCACCCTAACTACCAACATGATAATAAAAACAAACATGCTGAAGGATCTATCTACCTTGCTAGACCTGAATCAAAAAGCAAAACAAAGCCTACCCTGGCTCCGAGGTTGACACACTTTCTCTTGAAGCACTGACATGTTGACGACAAACCAGTTCAGTCAATTCACGGGGGAAGAAGTTGAGGCCCCACGTTTCAGTTGATCATGACAAAACAGGAGATTCTCTGTCTGTTGTGGACTCTGTTCACCTGTGCATGCTGACTTCACAAAGACAATAGACTTGAAATCTCTCTTCCAGCTTAAAATGCACTTTCTGAAACAACCAAAACAGCATGGACACTACTGGGTCTTTCCAGCAGTGTAATAGTTCCTTCCACATGTGAGGATCCAGCCCAGGACACGGCTGGGTGGCTGTTGACTCATGTGGTACGAAAGGAGGGTTTTCTCTACTCAACTCATTCACAATCTTCTTGTGTGTAGAAAGTTGACAACTGATACGTTGGCATCGACAATCGATGTAGCTTCGCAACGTTTTATTTGTTCATAGGCTTTATAGACTGAGTGGCTGGACCCTACAAAGTTATGTAGGGCCATGTCCTCACTTTAAGGATGATTCAACCAAGGCTTTAGGGGTACAGCAAGGCCACAGAAACTGAGGGCTAAGCAGGATCCAGAACCTAGTCCCCAACTATTAGCCTAGGATTCTATCTGTGGCTCTGCATCCCATGAGTCTCAGACTCGATGCAATTAATGAGCAGCCCATACAAGGTCAGCACCTGAATTTTAAAAGGAATGAAAGAAAACAGAAATCAGAAAAAGCTGGAAGACCTGAGCCATATGAACTTGGAGAGGAAGTGGTGGGCATGGCGGGCAAGTGCAAGGCTGACTGGGCGACCTCTGACACTCAGGCACTGCATGTCTGCAGCGCTAGAGGAAGCCAGGGTGGCGAGGGCTGGATGCCCAGTTGCTGGACTGGGGAAGCTTCTCGCACCGCCTGCCAGGGGGCCTGCTGTGCTTACAGCCACACAGGCTTGGGTGGACCAGCGATTTGAAACTCTTTCCTAAATGGCCTAACAGGTAGCAGGACAATGTCAGCATCACAGGGAGGAAGATAACACACACTTGAAGTTTCAAACCTGGGTCTCAATGAGCAAAAGGCAACCCCTAGTTGGCCCTGAGGGAGAGCCTTCAGGATGGAGAAAAGCAATATGGTGTCAGGCAGGCCAACAGTGGCACGATGAGACCAGCAGTCCATGGTCACAAGAGCGGAGCTGGGTCTGCCAAAGCCACAAGGTGAGTTGCAGTGCACGGGCCCAGTTACCCACTCCGGGGACGTCATGCAGGGGTGTCTAGGGCGGTCCTCCTCACTTCTCTCTCTGCTGCTGTCACTGGAGCCCCTTGCGGTTTTGTGGATAAATGAATTAGTAGATTTATTTGTATGAGTTTGTTTTTGTTTTTTGGATAGAAAAAACTTTCTTCGCTCTTTGGGCCAAAAAAGAAGAGGTATCCATCCATCCAAAGGTCAAGCAGTCGCATTACAAATCAAAGATTAGTTTTACTCTAATAATGTTGATTGACTTTTGCAAGAAGTTGGAGTTAAGTCCTTTCACAGAGAAGAATAGCTCCTACTCCCCCGGGTTGCTGAAAGTTAGCTTTCTGCTTGTCAAGTTAGCTTGAAGCCAGGCATCACTGAAACAAAGTATTTTGTCTGACTCTGTACACTGCAGGGGGAAGGAGCCCTGCCCCACAGAGTGAGGGCAAATCAGGCCAGAGCCAGCACAGGGAGCCACGGCCTCCTGTGGGCGTGGCAGGCTCAGGGCAGGGCGGGCTGCATGAGGCAAGATGGCCTCGGCAACCCCAAACACATTTGCAACCTGAACTACACAAACGCTGGCCCGCACGGTACCAAGCAGGAGATTCTATCTCCTGTGAAAACAGGCAGACAGCCAACCACCCTGCGCTTCCCCTCAGCAAGATCGCACCCAGCAGGTGGCTAATTGGCGTGTTGTGACTCCTCAGTGGTCCAGCCCACCACAGCAAACCAAGAATTTCAGGGTGTGGGTAACCCGAGGGGAGTGTGGTCACCTGGAAAGGGAAGAAAGTGCACCGTGGACTCCTCACTCTAAAAGAGAGTCACTGGGTTGACTCCTCGGAGTGGTTTTCATTGTTATTAAAATAATAATAATAATGATAAGCATAAAATTAGAAATAAAGCCCGTAGCGCTGCAGCCATTGCTACAGCATTGTGTAGCAACCAAGCCCTATTGACACCCTGAATCTCGTTCAGTGTAAATTTCACAAATATTTACTAAGTGTCATGGATACATAGATAAAAAGATATGATTTCCTTTCTTTAAGAAGCATACAGTCTAATGAGGAGATGGACAAACAAATGGACAGTTTCAACACAATGGCGGTGTGTTATAACAAACACACAGGACCGTGAGAATATGGGGAGGGACCCCTGAGTCTATGCATGGGAAGGCGAGTGGGAATATGGTCTTGGGGTGGGACAGGAGGGCCAAGAAAGGGTAATACTGGACAGTCTCCATGCCATAGAACAGCTCACACGATGGCCCAGAGGAACCACAGGCCTGGAGTGTTTGAGAACAGGGACACAGAGGTGTCTGGGAGGTAGGGCCAATGCGTTCAAAGTGGGAATGAGCCAGAGAGTGGAGGACTTACCCAAGGGTTGTGAGCAGGCATGCCTGCACCATGCAAGGCACAGTCCTCTGGTTTTGGTGGGTTGGAAAGATCCCAGACAACATCAGAAGTGGAATGTGCCTGGAAGGGAGATGATTCCGAGC